>JAEANM010025140.1:0-11001 GCA_017656035.1 Myanophis thanlyinensis | reverse complement strand
GTTGCATAAGCATTTCACTGCATATCGTACCATGTATGACTGTGTATGTGACCAATAAATTTGAATTTGAATTTGAACAAAAGGCTTTACAAAGCAAAAACATCCCAATCAGGGGAACAGCCCAGCTAGCGCCATATTCCAATACCAGAGAGGCTTCCAAACAAATGCAAGAAAACAAGTGGGAAAAGGATCTCTGCCCCATCAGCTGAACATCGGGAGGAGCAACACTTCCTTTGTTTAACCCCCTCCCTCCTCCATAAACCCATATTTCAATAAAGAAACCAAAAAAACCTGCAAGGACATATTTGTTGATTGTTCCCTCCTATCCCAAGGTGCTGAAACTAAACTCCACCTCTGTTCTCCAATCTCAATCCCATTTAACTACCTCATTTTCTAAATTTACTGCAGGTCCAGCAAGTTAATGACAAAAACTGTAAGTTCTTATCTTGACAAGTGACTACCAAGCTAAGTAGTAGAGGAAAGGAAGAATGCAAGCCAAATATTTATATATATTTCTGCAACTTGTTTGTGTGGAGGAGCTGAAAAAAAATCCAGCTCAAAAGAAAAAGCAGCTACAGTACAAATGTGCAACAAATGGCAGCAGCAGAAGATGGATCCTAAAGGGTGTTCTACTGACAGCACTTAAGGGAAAATTTAGGAAAGTTCATCCTGAAGCTGCTACCTTTGCATGCAAGCAGTTTTCCAAAAGCCAAGCAAGAGCCAGGAAATATTTGCAACCTCTCAACAGCCAACAGAGCAGGGCAGAAAGCTCGGAAAGCAGCTGGTATTTCTTCAAGAAATTGTTGAAGCACTGAAAATGGCAGATGCTTCTAGGAGGTATGGGGAGCAGACCAAAGCACGGCAGGATCGAGTCAAGCCAGGATGGCAGGAGAGAAGTGAAGGAGTGGGGTCCTTGTGGTTGGTCATAAGGATGAATGACCGCAGGGCACTGCAGCCACCATAACTTTGAAACAGAGTCAGATGAAGCTTTTGCAGGTTTGGTCATAACTTTGAATGGCCATTAAATGACTGGATGTATCCCGAGACCCTACCTATATAGGTTTAATTGAATTTATTTTTATAAATATTTTAACTTTACATTGTATTTAGTCCCCCTTATTAATTTTATTAGGTGAATTGTATTTTATTGTATTTTTTTTCTTACTATGCTGGTCAGTGATTCTCTCAAAGATGGGTATCTATTTTGCTTCTGCCAAAGTTGCCTATCTCTGCAAAGGGCCCCAGCAAAGCAACAGATCAGACTTGGAATATTATGCTGCTGTTTAAAGTACTATAAGAACAAATCAATTATATCAATAACTGGTTTAAAAAGAAGACTAAAGAAAATAATTACATGATATGGATCATTTCTTAAATTATTTGTTAGGAACATATTTATAAAATAATATATTTTCTCTTTCATATATTTAAGAGAGTAATATGGCAAGGATAGTGATTCAACTTTTTTTTAATGACTAATACTGAATATTTTTAATTATTGGAGAGTGAAATCACAGCAAAAATAATTTAATTCAGTAAAATTTTATCTTGAAACTATAGGTTTAGCGTAAATCATGGCATTAGTGCCCCTAAATCATAAAATGTCATTAAAGGGCCTCAGCAATTGAGAGAGAGTAGTACAATGGAAAACTCCAGTTATTTTTATCTTTCTTAACCATTCCACTGCAAATATCTACACTGTACACTCAAGATAGCAGAGATACTGTAGGGAAGTTAGACAGGACAGACTTGTCTAGCAATGGAAACTTTTCTCCAAGGAGCTCAGGAGAAGTGCATTCACTGATATGTTAATCACACATGGTTTTCTAATTATTAACAAGCTAACACATCTTAATCCCTTGGATAATTTTGCTTTTCCCAGGAAAGACAAAAACTGAGTGATTGCTTCTTTCCTACTTTTCTTTGGCAATATCCAGATCTAACCGGTGGCTCTGCAAAGCTGCCATCATATTCCCCATCTCAATGTGAGCATTTCCAATGCAGCTGTAAAGATTTCCAACCAGCTCGCTCCTGTTGGGGATTTCATCATCAGACCAGCTCTGGATTTTTTTCAGTACTTGCTCAGCTTTCTGGCAACTTCTTTCAGGACAGCCACTGGTCAGCACTTAGGAGAAAAAGAAAAAAAAACCTCTGCATGAGCAAATATGCTAATCAAGTATGTATGCACTGAAACAAAGCACAGAGATTGGGGCGATCATATAAAATACTTATTTATCAAATTTTTCTCAGCAGGTTTGAACATAATAGCTAATTTAGGTGATTTTAAAAAGAAACTAGATACATTCATAAAAGACAGACAATAAATGGCCATTAAAGTTGATTCCTATATAACTCCTAGACCACTAAATATAAGTCAAATATCAGCCAGAAAAGTCTTAGATACATGCATTCCTTATAGTTTTAGATTATATGTGGGTTATAAAGAAGCATGAATCATTTATTGCACATGCATAAAATTGTATTATTCTTTTATCTTCCTTTTTTTTCTTTTTTCTTTTCTAAATAAAAGCCCTCCCAAATCTCTCCATGCATGAGAACTTCATGAACAAACTTGGTTGGATAATGAGTGACACAAAATGCTAGATTATATATGAACCAGAAGAGTTTCTCTTATGTTCTTAAATTTGCCTGGAGTTTGATACATTTCACTATGTCAAAAGTAATTCAGATAATACCAAAAAATGGATTTTGGAATCTGCTCCTATTAGTAGAAAAACTATATTTTCCCAAAAGTCAATTGTTAGAGTAAAAATGATTTGCTACCACTAGATGGAGATTAATCTGAGGCTATAGGAGATAATATTTTAGTAGTTCTCAGAAGAACAAGAAATATCACCCAAAGAACTTACTAAGAAGTGCTGAGAATTTTTTTTTTAGTAGGAAATATGATTCCAGATACCAAAATATTATATTCTATACATTAAAAAGCCACACATATACGTATTGCATACAGTATATCATTTCAAAGAATAGACAAAAAACAAATTGGAAGGATCCTGAAATCACATTTTCTTACTTAGGATAATCCCTGTTCTGTAAACATTGCAGTTCTATCTTAGTTGAGGCAGCACACAAACAATCCCATTAATAAATTCTAACTGGTCCCCATTTTCACCTGAGCCACCTACGCATATCAATGTCCTCCATGCTCTTTAATATATATCTTGCCACCTCAGAAGGCTTCCGCTTTTGATCTCTAGTCCATCTTTTCAACATAAGCTTGCGATCTCTGATCCGGGCATAAATAGGTTTTTGCTGCTGCCAGAAATCGGTGCGAGTATCCAGGTAGGAAAGACCCTCCTGAAGTAAATCTCCAACAGTTACTCCCTGCTTGGTAACACTTTTGATCAACTCTGTAAGAAAGCCAGAGGCAAAAATAGGCTGAATTATTATTGAGTAGTTATGTAATAGATATATTACCAATCCTGTTGGTATTAAAATAGTATACTTGCTTGACTCAGAGTACCCTTCTCAAATACGATACCCTTCTCCTCTATGTTTTTCAGACACTTATGAAAGAGAGGTTATTTACAGAAAAACTTTGAAAGGTGAAATACTGATAGTGACTTATGACCATAATTGATATACTGATATACAAAATTTATGTTGCAAAGCAAGACAGTTGTTAATTGAATTATACCCCATTTTACCTTTCTTTCCATAGTCTTAAGTGAATCATTGCAGTGATTAAGTTAGTAATATGGCTGTTAAATGAATCTGGCTTCCCCATTGACTTTGTTTGTTAGAAGGTTGCAAGAGGGTTAGGAAGGTTACAGTATCTGCAGTATCCCCAGGACACTGCAACCATAAAAAATGAGTCAGTTCCTAAGCATCCAAATGTTGATCATATGATCATGGGGATACTGCAACTTACTGTCATAAATGTGAAAAATAATCACGTCACTTTTTTCATTGCTGTTGTAACTTTGAATAGTCACTAAATGTATTATTGTAAGTGAATGGACAAAAAGATATGTGAGAAAAAAATGCAGTTTTTTCTCACAAGTAAGCATGAAGATGAAAGAAGCCTTTCAGTGGAAGAAATTTCCTTAGAAAAATATTTTAGTCATTTTTAAAATTAATCAAGAAAAAAAAGCTATTGAAATACAAATAATCAAACAGAAATCCAAACAGATACCAATTAAAAATGTTTGAAGTAATGTGATTGTTTAACTAAATCAATCTTACAGGTTTACAATATGGGGCTCATCTCTCTTTGGAAATAAAACTGACCTCTGTAGATATGAAGGGCTTAAAGGTGTAAGGCTGGTATGTTATCTGTGACTCTTCCTGAGCAGAGGCATCTGATCAGCCAACCATACCAGCTATTATACCAGGATTATGAGAACAAAAATCTAACTTTTGTTTAACTAAAGTTTAAAAGGGGTGTAAAATTCAAAGCCCAGGGGCTGGATCCAGTCCGTGGGGTGTTTAGATTTAGCCCGCAGGGCTGCCCTGGAAATAGTGAAGGACTGATCCGTGGTGCTTCTGCCAGTGAAAATGGAGCTCGGGAGCTCATTTTCGCTGGCAGAGCAATTGGCCCACCACAAGCGCCCCTGAGCTGACCATACCCCCTCCCCCCGAGGTCAAGCACAACCCTGATGCATCCCCTCAATGAAATCGAATTTCTACTCCTGCACATCTTGACGGGCAACATCACTACATGGTTCGGGAACAGCACCATAAAGGACAGGCAAGCTCTACAGAGGGTGGTGCACATAGCAAAGCACATCATCCACACCAAACTCCCTGAACTGCACTCCATCTACAACAGATGATGCCAAACTACAGCCAGGAAAATAATGAAGGACCCCAGCCACCCCAACAACAGACTGTTCACCACAATGCGGTCAGGAAAGCGCCTCTGTTCCCTGAAAGCCAACACTGAGAGACTAAGGAGGAGCTACTTCCCACAGGCAATACGGACCCTAAACCAAACCACAACAACCCCAGGACTATTAAGTATTCCTATAACCTCTCTCAACCACTCCCTAACTTATTCTCCCTCCCTGTCTATATTATTCTCTTGTCCTACCACCTACGGTCGCGAGCAGTCGTATACACATTTCACTGCATTTCGTACCATGTATGTGCATGTGATGAATAAATTTTGATTTGATTTGAATTGAATTTCACATCCCTGGTTTAACATATCCAGTAACTATCTTAGAATTTTTAAAAATATGGAGGTTTTCAAATTATCTAGAACACTTCATCAGGCAAAGATGCTAAATCAAGTATTGCTTACCCAATTTATCTAGCATTAGTTTACCATGATTTTTCTAAGTCTGCTACCAATATCATGTTTTCCATTGGAGATGTTAAGGATTGAATATAATTGCCTGGTTCACAAATAATGCTAAACCTTAAATTACAGTTTACAGATTATAATGCTGGGCAAAAACACTGTGTAGTACTAAAACCAAATCACTTCATGGTTTAATGTATATATGACCCTAACTTCTTCAAAGAACTGGTCCTAATGCTGATATGTAGTGCAGCAAGAAACTAAGGAATCATATATTGTCTTTCCCACTTCTGTGCTTCATTTATCTGCATCCTTTTCTATTTTTAAATAAATTTGGAAAATCAGGATTAACTCCTGATTTTTCAGAAAATATAATTATATTGTTATGTTTTGTTAAGATGAAACAACTATTGCTTGCCTCAAGTCAAATTTAGAAGAAAAGAATCAAAGTGTGTGATTGTGTTTGAGCCCCTCTATTTGAGCCTACCAATATCAGAAAGCTCTATCTGAAGGTAATCTCACAGAACCACAGAACAGTCAACTTCTCTCCCTTCAATAATCCTTTCCACTGACTTGTCCACTAAAGAAATTGCACATTGCAGAAGATTCTGAAACTTGTTAAAATATGCATGTACTTCACTAGCAAGCTTTCCATTTTGCTACTATTCCTTCATAAACTGTATGTGCCTTAACTATGGAACAATTTTAGTAGTGCACATAGCAGAAAAAACTATTAACTTAGACAAGAAATTGCTTTCCTAAAAAGGCAATCTAATGAGGTGTGTGGTTTACAAGGCAGGCAATCTAATGAGGCATGTGGTTCTGAGGTTCCCAGGCCCCAGACTGTACAAATTAAAACCTTCATCCTTGAGCAGTTTTTCCAGAAAAGCTTTGTCAACATAGAGCTCTCCCAGGAGCTGCCGTTCCATCTTCTCATTTCTCACAGGGGCCTGTTGTTTACTTAAGTACTTTGCATCCTTTTTGATATGGAGTTTCTGCTTTGCTTTTTTACTCTGTCATAAGAAAAGAAAAACATACTTTATAAGGTCATTTTTAGACTTCTCTTTTCTCTGCAGCATTATTTCTTCAGAAATAAACAAAAATGAGCCCTGGAAGATAGCAAAGCTATCTCTCAAACTGAATAGATAAGGGAACATAGATTAAAACAACTGAACATTTCAGATTGAGATGGAAAGATAACTTGAGTGGTTTGGGATAATATGATTAAAAATTCAAGAATCAATCCATGCTCTCAAGTAGCATGGTGATTCAGGTTATGAACTGTAAACACAGAAGGCCTTGTCTTATGCATTCAAGTAGTTTACTATACAACTTCCTCCAAAACAACAATTGAAGGGCAATAAAGATACTCCTCTATTTTAGAAGGTTTTCTCTAGATGCTTAGCTAATGTATATGAAGCTATTTAAACAGTTGGCAAGTATAAACAGAAATAGATAAACATTTGGCACTTTAAAAATCCAATTTAAATTAAGGGAATTTAAGAATATGACTGGAACATTCAGAATCAAAGCAAAGTACCGTAAACATTTAAAGTGTGATTATCATTCTCATGACCTTCTTTCTGACATTGTTGGGTTCTACATGGTGAATTCTGTTTCTACCCCATCAAAATATTGTATGAATAAAGGATATTATATACCAAGTATAGGCAATACAGTAAAATAGACTACTGTAGTCTAGATAGTATACCCCCAGCATCATCATTAGTATCCAACACTTAGGACATTGTTTGCCTTCAGGAGAGATAAAGTGGCTCAGGAAAAATAACTGATCAAATATCATGCAGAAAGAAGTAAACACAAAATAGTTATTTTAGTTATTTTTTAAAATATTCATAGTATAAATTATTTACAAATAGATAGGACGAAAATAGTTTTCAGGAGAATGAAAATGTTGTTACTGGTCTCACATATTATGATTCAAGAAAAAGGTCAATGAACTGCAAAACATCATCATTCTTATTATCTAGCCCACCTCAATGCCTTAAAACTCATTCTACTTTTTCTATTTACTCCTAGCATAAGCACAAAATAACCACATTGGAAAAAGCTAGAGAGACCATACCTCTGCCTGGCGACTCATAAAGCAGAGGTCTGCTCTATTCTCCAGTCTCACGGATGATGGGCCTACAGACAGAGAATGCACCAAGAGGTCAGGAAGGCCTTACAAAGCATCAATTGCAGTGATAGCAAAACTTTTAGAGACCGAGTGCCCAAACTGCAAGTCTCTATCTCGTGCGCGCATGCGCCCAGCAGAGAGTCTAAAATCGGCTGCTTGGAGGGAAGTGGGGCATCATAACATTGGAAGCTCTGCAAGAGGTGAGAACTTTTTCTTTCACAGGCTTCTGTTTTATCATTTGCAGGGAAACTTCTGTTTCTCTGCAAACAACAATGAGAAATGCCACAAAGAAACGTGGTGGAACTAAGCGGGAGCGACGACATGCGTGCTCACAGAAAGGAGTCTGTGTGCCACCTCTGGCACACATGCCATAGGTTTGCCACCACTACCTAATTGCAAGTAGCAGCCAATAGGACATGTAGCAGAAAGAATATCAACCTTATTAAAACACACACATTTCAACCCTCTGGTAATTTACTTCCCTTTTATCAATGTTCTTACTTTTCTTGAAAACACAGTTTAGAGCAGTGGTTCTTAACCTAGGTGATATCACCCCACAGGGGGCAATTTCGTTTTTCAGGGGGGCAATGGAATGAAAAAGGGCAATACGGGCAAAGGAACAAAAAGGGGGTGATATGGGGGCAATGGAGTGAGAAGTTTTGTGGACACTTTTGAGACTTTTTCGTACAGTGAATCACTGTATATCTGTTGTACAAAAACATCAGATCACTTGCTATTAGTGGATTGAATTGTGTTTTCAAATTTCTTCCAGCTAGCTTCAGTACAGAACGCCGTACATATGTGAATATGCATTGCTTATCTTCATGCGCATTGCACAGCAGTCTCTACCCATACAGTGGAGAGCCATTGGCCAGAATGGGCAGTGATGGAGGGGGGAGCACTTATTTCAAAACATTACATGCTGAGTGGCTGTCCCTTGTGACATCTGCTGTTCTAAGTGTCTTGAATAAATAAGATAATAATGAAATACATGTATCACAAAGTTTGGGAATAAAGTGACGGGTGGCACCAACATTTTTCACAGTTGAGATATGGAAAAAAGACTGGAAATAAATTATTTGCATCAATATGTCCTGATGACAATTTTAAAGAAAACAAAAAAGTGTTTGCATAAATTGAAGAATTATTTCCTGTGTTGTGATTGAGAAGTTATGTTGGAGGAGGGGGGCAATTACAACTTCCTCATTGGCTCAAGACGGCGATTCATTCAAAAAGGTTAAGAACCACTGGTTTAGAATATCATAAAATATTTCAAGTGTGGATGAACCACAGTTTTGTGTAACGGCATATCATATTTTATTTCCCCTGTGTACTTTCCTGAAGATACCATTGTGTTATTTGGATGTGTAGTGTCGGTGATATGCTGCTTAAAACCTACCCTCCATCATGGAAATTCAGGAGTGACTTTGAGTCAATCACTGTCTCTCGGTCACTTTATTCAAAAGAGTGTTAGTTTAGGAAAAAATTTGGAGGAGGAAACACTAAGTATGATCCCTTGTGCTCCTGAAAGATTTACTTTCTGAAAGAAAGTAAATCTATCAAACTGAAAATAGAATAAGAATCTTTTTCAAAATGAATTTTTAAAATATCCCATCTGTTTCCTTTAGAAATAAGGGAAATAATAATGAGATGGGCTGTAAAAAAACTTTCAATTGCAAAAGTTCTTCTTGAAGGCTTAATTAATACTTTATTTGGTTTTGAAAAGAACAAAATGAATTCTTTGGTTTATTTACTGTTTTCAGAAGTGAAGACCATATATAGTATATAGTTCGCACACAGCACAATATTTGACTGGTGTTTTTTCCCATATGTTTTTTATCACATTGAAGTCTAGATAATGTCTGACAGATAAAATAAAGTAACCTTATATCAAAGAAAAACGTACTGCTTACTTCCAACTGAATTTTCAATTGCTTCTTTGGACTTCTGAATACCCAGTCTGAATTTCTGCAAATCAGGGCGGAGCTTGTGCCCTCGATGATAAAAGACCAAAGCAAATTCAAAATCGCCCATGCTATACAAGGCTTCTGCTTTTTGATACAGTCCCTGTAACAGAAGGAAAATTATTGGACTGAAAAAAGAACAATTTGTCCCAACATCCAATAATTTGTCAGATGTGACCAACTGGAATTGGTTGGTCAAGTACAATCCAAGAACATTTTCTCTCTCCATTGCCAGCTTTATAGTTCTTTTTAAGAAACTATCTTCCAATTTATCTCTTTGCATATCTAATTTGCAAGGCTTTCAATATAATTTTCTAATCTGGTAAAAAAAAATCAGAATAGGGGGAAAATATAACTTTCTTCTAGCAACAAACTAGATAACTAATGACAAATTTTGAAATTGCTTAGATTTAGAACAGGTCTCTGCTTACCTTAGTAAATTCTTTGTCAGCCGTTAGTGAGGCTTCTGCATCTTTTAGGGCATTTTCTGTATCTCCAAGTCTCAGGTAGCATTTTGAACGGGCAACAAGGCAGTTCCTGTCACCAGGTTGAAGCTGTAAGGCCTAACCCATAAAAATAACTGTTTTCAATCTCCCTCATATTATCATTGCTGCAAACTGAGCATTTCATACCCATTATTTATCTGGTGAAATAGGGGATATATTTTTCTTATACATAAATTGTATTATATAATTTACAAGCTGCACTCTGTTGTTATATATTGCTAAACTCTGGATGTTGTGATCATGTTCTGTGCACCATCTATATTCTCTGTTTTAAGTATCAGATTCTTGCTACAAGTGCCACGAAAAATACTTTCTCTCCAACTTTTTCTTCTTTCATCCCCTTCCTCCATCTTCTTTCATCCCCTTCCTCTATTAATCCTCCATTTGTGTTGACAGACAAAAGCTCTAATAATAAAGAAAACATAATAGTGTCCCAACATGCATATTAACTGATAAGAAAGCTTCACCTCAAAGGTAGGAGGGAGCACAGAGCCAAATGGAAAATAAACAAGAAATTTGCTGTGTTGCTATTAATTGTTACCAGCTTTGAAAACTTGTAGGACCCTAGCGATTGAACAGCCTCCTCTATTTGGATAGCATATCTTAAAATAGCAAATATCTGGACAATCATTAGAGTGCGGTAAAGGCAGGCATAAAATTCAAACTTTTTGCTTCCCTTTGTAATTACAGGAGCTTAGAGGCAGCAGCCTGATGCATGACCTCCTTCCAGCCACAATGTATTGCAGTATTAAACCCTCCCCAGCTCTCGGCTCCCTGACGCCTGCTTGCTTAGGAGGGAGACTCATTTCTCCCCGTCCATCTAGCGACTTCTCCGAATATCCGCATGGAGAATGCTCACGTAAGAGTAGTAGGACAGAGCTTTGGTGAGCTCCCCGCGCCGGCTAAGCATGGTTCCTTCCGCCATAAGACTGGGGAAAGTCCCACGCAAAACTTCCCCCTCGTTGTCCCCCATCTTGGAAGAAGGTAAAGCAGAGAAGGACGCGATGCAGTTGCCTCGCAACTTGCAGCCTAGCAACCGCAATAACTTCCGGTAATCCGACGGGAAGCCGAACGGATCAAAGAATTTTAAAACTTTGGAAAAAGTCGTTCAATAGCTTGGGA
>JAEANM010025139.1:0-11001 GCA_017656035.1 Myanophis thanlyinensis | reverse complement strand
AATCAACTGATGCACTATAATTGGAAGATGGTTTTATGTTTTTATGTTTTGTTTGTATGTATGTATGGTTGTTTGAAGAAAAAAAAAAAGAGAAGGTCGGCAGCCATGAGATCATAGTTGGCTTTTTAAAAGTTATAAAAAAAAAAAAATACCTAACATGCTAGAGTGTCAATAACTGCATATTCAATCTCTTGAGGTCTAGAATGACCCTCAATCCCCACGAGGCTTTGGAAACCATAAAGATAATTGAATAGAATCCGCTACCCCTTTGGGGTGGGGGGCGGAACTAGTTATATAGCCTGGATCTCTTAACAGGTGGATAATAGCCTGTTCCATAAGGGATCGCTTGAGAGGGTCAGATGGAACTGAGCAAGCGATGAAATGCCTCTGGGGAATGGAGGAAAATTCTAGAGTCAAGCCCTGCCTGATAGTGCTTAATACCCATTTGTCTGTGGTTGTGGCTTCCCACTGATGGGTGAATAAGCTTAGCCTTCCCCCAATAGCAGCCTCCTGATGTGGTCTAACAGGACCTACAGAAGGGGCGACCTCCCGCTCCCTTAAAGGGCCATTTGGCCTGAAATGGGGGTGGGGGGAAGTACCTGTGTCTTTAACAATCCTGAGGTCTTTCCTGTCTCCAGAAATATGGTCGCTGCGCAGTATCAGGTCCTGAGTCTGACCTAGGGCGCTGAGCTTATGGCACAAAGCAACTGTTGAGCCTTTTGCGCTGTGGAGGTAGGATCTTCTTGTCCTGATTTTCGATGAGCAATGGATCTAATACCTCGCCAAATAATCGGCTGCCCTGGAAGGCGCCTGAGGCAAGCCTCCACTTTGCTCATAGCTCGGCCTGCCAGTTTTGAAGCCATAGCAGGTGTCAAGAGGTGACAGAGGCTGCCATGGATCTTGATGCAAAGCAGACAGTATCAAGAGTTGCATCGGCTGAAAACTACATGGCCGCCAATAATTTATTAAGGTCCTGGTGCAATCAGGCCTTAGATGAGGGAATTCTCTCTTGCATCTGGCATAGCCAGAGCAGAGTGGCCCTGTTGAAGAAGGCTGCAGCTGTAGCTGTACCAGCAGGCCAAGCTGCAGTCTGAAAAATGGTTTGGAGTACCAATTCCGCCCACTTGTCTTCAGGTTGCAGACCCACTGACATATCACCCAATACCAGAGAGGGAGGCGAGCATAGAAACAGGGTCATCCACTCCAGGAAGCTGTAGCAAGTCAGATAACTCCTTATCCCCCTGGTAAAAATGTTTGTCCAGTGAGCTAATGGGGAGCAGAGTGCCAAGATGAGACCATTCCTTCTTTATGACATGTAACACTAATTGAGGTGTTGGAATGTCAGCACTCTCTGGGATTGGAGAGGAAACAGGCTGGTAGCACCTGAGCGCGGGACTGTGGGAGCTGAGGTGGAAGAGCCCATTCAGTTGTAACCTTTGCCATTGAGCAATGATTTAAAAAGGTCTGGCAGGAAGAGACCTGCGATAGCAGGGGCCTCTGGAGCAACGACCTTATCATCAGAGAGGGTTGTATCTCTATGTTCCTCCTCTATAAATGAGTCTTCTCTGTGTGCAGATGATGCATAAGATCTGGATATATGTCTCCCTCTAAGGGAACTAAGGAAAAGGCATCATCCTGGGGGGTTGTGTTGATGCCTGAATGCTGCATTGCAGGCCTACAAAGCCCTGAACAATCATAGAATTAAAGCCTGCTAGCACCCCCTGTGACTCCTCAGAAGGCCTGAGCCCCGCAGCTGTGGGTGAAGGTGGCCTCAGGTGGCATGGCAGAAGCCTGTCCCTGTGTGGAAAGGGGTGACGGTTCCCCCGGGGAAAGTGTAAGGTGATCAGGGAGCCTTGCAAGGATTTTGGTTGAAGCCTGAGTTGTCTCCTCCCATAGGCACCTTTCAGCTCTTACAAATTTCCTCTCCAGAGCCCTGTGCCTAGAGGAAGCCAATTTGTCCTCTGTCCTGGGCTTATGAGACCTGTTCTTAGAAAATTCTGCCTTAGAGGAAGGCTTGAGAGAGATTTGGAGCTTTTGTTTGTTCTTTTATTTCTCTGTGATGTAGAAGGGGCTTCAGCTAGGGCATGAGGCTCTGAGGCCTCTGGGTGCTGACCAGAATTGAGATCCATTCTTGGAAAGAGCAGACCAGCAGCCGTTATTATTTAAATGCAGGAGGCCGAGACAAGTTGATTTATTCCCCTCCCCTAGTAGCAATAAGCACTCATGATTAGTAGAAGGGGCTTCAGCCGCTAGCAGGAGACTAAAGGCAGGTTGAATCCAGTATGAGTCTCCTTCTCTCCCCCAGAGAAGGGGGGGGGGAGAAACACTGAAAGAACATAGGCCAAAGCTGTGACCACGCCTGGTTGTCAGCCGGCTTCTCGCTGCAAGAAAACGGATGAGGCAACGCTGGACGCAATCGCTCTGCCTCTGAGGGAAGGTGCGCTTGGGAAAGTTGCCTGGGCCACTAGCAGCCCTGCTACCATTAAGACACTGCGCTGAGAACTCTCCCCAGCTGGGGAGGACTGGCAGGAGCAGCATCGACTGGCCTGATGTTGGCGAAGGCTGCTCTCCCCCCAGCCAGGGAGGCCAGTGCCCATCTCGAAGAAAAGCCGCTGTGTGAAGCAACGGTACCCCCCAGTCGGGGGGGCTGCCGCTTAACCGATATTGACTAATAACGCTCACGGCATAAAAGAATGGCTCCTCCCAGCTGGGGAGGCCTCGCTGCAGCTGATGCTCTTTCTACTGGCCAGTAGAAGAGGTTGCGGAGTGAATCTGCAATATCAATAAAGAAGCTGGAATTCAAGAACAATATAGAAAGCCAAGAGGAGCAGGAGCCCAAAAAACCACGTCCGATCTCTGACCGAGCCAAATAACTGGGGATACCAGCACAGGTGGATTCTTTTGATTGGCTCAGACACAGGTCATCTGACAGGGACCCCCCCATTCTTGGATTCTATTCTCAGCACTATGGAGAAGCAGCCAGCAGCAAAGGGCCTTTTTGAATGGGCTTGTCTTTTCAGAAAAAAGCCCTTCGCTTGCTGGCCGCTTCTTTTCCCCACTGAAAAGAGTGGCCCGGGGGCAAGGCATTTTGGGAGGACAGGCCGCTCTTTTCAACGTGTAAAAGAAGTGGCTAGTCTTTTCAGAAAAAAAAATACTTTGCTGCTGACTGCTGGGGAGTGGCCATTCAGCACATATCAGGAAGAGTCCCACCACCCAGATGGCACGCAGGCGTTTGGCAGCATTATGAGGTTCTGCCACTGCCCAGGTGATGGCACCCATTCGGATCTGTCCCACGGTTCCGCCAGTATCTGCAGTATCCTCTGGCAACCTCCTCCAGTATGGCGAGCCGCAAGCCTGGGTTCAACAGTTGAATAAGCAGAAGTGCTGCACCCAGAAAGGGCAAAAGCAGTATTTGCGCTGGCCTTGTGGGGCAGCACAAATACCGCTTTTGCCCTTTCTGGGCGCAGCGCTTTTGCTGCAGTCAATTTCTGCAATGCCCCCCCCCCCATGCCCTCGCCACTCATGCTGGCCACGGCCATTTCCCAGGCTTATTTTCAAGGTAGGGGTAATATTAGGCCTACCCCAAAAAATTAGGGTTGGGCTTATTACTGGGTTGGGTTGTGTTTTTTGGAGAAACATGGTAACATTTAAGAAATGTTAAGAAAACATTTGGCAAACATGTATTACAATTTTAATTTGCATGCTAGATATAAATTTTAAATAATAGAAAAATTATCTTGTAAAATACTGTTTTAATAATATATATTACCTTACAAAAAGCTTTTGTGATAAATTATGGGATTTCCTTTCAGTGTATAACAGATAAATACATTGCACTGAGATGTTTATGGTGATAGCCAACAAAAAAAGACGGTGAGAAAATGGGGTGGATGAACTAATGGGATACATTGTGCTGTGGACTGTACAGGGGAGAAAAGGTTTGCCCTCTTTGTCCCATCCAAGTTCCATTTTATATAAAGTAAGAACAATGAAGGTTCTAGATTTCAGTTCTACCAGTTCTACTAAAATGTGGCTGACCTGAAATAATGTGGCATAACATATGGAACACTGTGATATGTTTCATATCCAAAACAACTTTTTTCCCACTAAGTGTGCATACTTACGTTTCAATAAAATAAGTTTTTAAACGAGTTACTTTAAAATTCTATTTAAGGTTAAGTGATGAGCATCTCTGCAAAGGTGCAAAGCAGAACAGGTATTTGTTCTGTTCATCATTAAACATCAAATCAAGGTAAGTTAAAAGTAGCAAGATTTTATATGTAATTTCATAAATAAATTCAATTTACTATTTTTAAGAATTGATAATTGGAGATTACACCCAAGTGATCACAATTTATTTAATTTCCATATAGATTATACCTTGATTACCATACCTTGAGTTGCCATCTTTTTAATATATTCCCAGATCTGTGGTCTGTTCCACTTCAGACCCTAAATCAGAAAGATCAATGCAAATAATTTTAGATACATTGAAGTTATTATTTCTGAATAATAATTAAGAGACAATAAATTGCGTTGTTGCTTATATTCATTATTGAATTAAAAACTAAATTCAATTACTGTAATTTATTTTTTAAAAATAAAATATTTATTTAATTTCTTTTCCTATCCAAGTTGTCAACTCTACAAAAATTTATGGACCTCTTGATTTCTGGTTTGACATTGCAGTGAGATTGGACAGTGGGAGCAGAGCTCTGCGATCCCACATCGAATCCTCCTCATTGGAGGGGCACCCAAGGGGCTAACCCTGTAGGGGTGACGAAGAAAGGAGGGGTGCCTTATAGGCCGCAGACAGCAATGGCTGTCCTTCTGGACCCAGGGCTCAGTTCCTCTCATTCAATGATGAAAAGGAAAGGTAGCCATTATGGCTGCCGTGAAGCTGGGGCAGCAGAGGAAATAAAGAATGTGCTGGAGCAGTGTGGATGAATAGTAACTAGAATGGATTCTTTTTTTACCTAGAATCGAACCCCAAAGAAAATAAACCCTGGAAAAGAGACTCTTTGAAATGTTTGTTAAAGCGGCGAATAATTACAGAGAAAAAAATTATAGACCCAGCAAAAAAAGGAATTAAAGGCAGAGCGTAAAATCTTTAAAATACAGAAAGATTTGATTTTTAAATTCTATTGGCAATATCTTGGAAAGGCTATTTTAAAATACTGGAATTATATGTTTGACTATGGATTATTGGTAATAATTGTCAGATTTTGTGCAACGCTAAAAATCTAAGCTGAAGGCGTCATCTGCTGGTGAATGGAACATATATTATACTCCTAATCCTGGGAAAAGTACCAATAAGAAAAAGAAAAATGGAAATAAAATAATACCTGGAGGACTGCTGTGCTATCTACTGTTCTATACTTGGCTACTTCATTATTATTGGAAGTTTAACTGAGAAATTATATTATGGAAGACATCTAAAGAAAGCAACTTTTAAATACTAGGATCTATGATTGAAACTATTATAGTAGACCTAAGGAGACACTTGGAAATTTTCATAGATTATTTAATAGAACTAACTGTGGGATATACAGAAACAGAATTATTACATTCCCTGAGGAGCAATGCTAGGATCAAGTAAATGATTTTTAAGCTAATGTTAATAGGTCATAGATATTTAAGATTGGGGTGGTAATAGTCCACTGTGAGACCATTGAACAATATTTGGACCTATCAAAATAAGATGTTGCATTAGCTGGAAATGACTGAATTCCCCCCCAAAAATGGTGTTGATGTTTCCAAAGTACTGTACTTGTGATATGATGACAAGAAATCACAAGGAGATGAGGGACTTAATACATAGTTGGCTGTTCCCATTAAGGGTCGCCACAGTGAACCATCTGTTTCCACCTAACTCTATTCTCGGTATACTCTATTCTTTCTTTCTTTCTCGTGTTTATTTATTTATTTATGGCTTCTATACCGCCCCTTCTCCCGAAGAGGGGAGTATACAAGCTGCCTGTATCTGGCTGCAGGATTAACTTCATGTCCCTCTTTTAGCACATCCATGTATTTCCTCTTTGGCCTTCCTCTTGACCTCTTACCTGGCAGTTCTATCTCCAACATCCTTCTACCAATATAACCACTATCCCTCCTCTGCACATGTCCAAACCATCTCAATCTAGCCTCCCTGAACTTGTCCCTAATAGCTGACCTGAGCGATCCTTCTGATACATTCCTAATCCTCTCCATCCTAAAGAGAACCTCAACATCCTCATCTCTGCTACCTCCATCTCTGCTTGTCTTTTCCTCACTGCTACGGTCTCCAACCCAGTGGTGGCAAAACTTTTACATCATCAAGTGCCGGCCTTCCTGCCAGAAGGGCACACCAAGCCGTCGTGCCAACTACGGGCAGCCCCACTGGCTCCGCATCCGATTCTTGCACTCCGTCATGTACTAGCCAGCTAGCTTTTGCCATGCGGAAGCACCGAAACCTGAAGAGCAGCGTCCCAGTGTGGTGCGCACGATGAGCAGCTGTCTGGTATGCATGTGCATATCAGAAACTGGACGTTCAGCTCTTGCACACATGCACACTGTGCTTCCAGGTTTTAGTACTCCCACGTGGCAAAGCCCACCTGGCTGCATGCAATGGTGCACAAGAACAGAATGTGGGGGCTGCATGCTATGGAATGCAACAATGGGATGCGGAGCCAGTGGGGCTGCGTATGGTATGCGGGACTGCTTGGCGTGCCAGAAAACTCGGATGGTTTGGCATGCTGTTTCCAGCACACATTCCATAGGTTCGCCACCACTGCTCTAACCTATATAGCATAGCTAGTCTATCTACTGTCTTGTACACCTTTCCTTTGATTCTTGCTGATACTCTTCTGTCACACAACACTCCTGACATCTTTCTCCACCCATTCCAACCCACCTGCATTTGCCTCTTCACTTTTTCACACTCCCCATCGCACTGTACTGTTGACCCCAATACTTAAATTCCTGCACCTTCTTGACTTCAGTCCCATGTAATCCTACTGTTCTACTTCTCTCCCTCTTGTTTACATACATGTATTGTCTTACTATGACTGACTTTCATTCCTCTTCTTTCCAGAGCACAATAACTCCATCTTTCCAGGTGTTCCTCCACCTCCTCTCTGCTCTCACTACAGATCACAATGTCATCCGCAAACATCACTGTCCACGGGTATTCCTGTCTGACCTCATCTGTTAACCTGTCCATCACCACAGCAAACAAGAAGGGATTCAGAGCCAATCCTTGATGTAGCCCCACCTCCACCTTGAACTCATCTGTCTCACCTATAGCACATCTCACTACTGTTGTACTCCTCTCATACATATCCTGAACTACTCTGACGTACTTCTCTGCAGGGCTGTGGAGTCGGAGTCAATTTTGGGTACCTGGAGTCGGAGTCGGCAAACAATGCACCGACTCCGACTCCTAATAAATTTAGATTGGAATTTTTAAAAAAAAGCAAGTCCCTGCTTGTCTGTATGAGGGAAGACATGTGTACATGTTTCTGGAAGAAACTGCATAGCTGTCCCTGCTTGTCTGTATGAGGAAAGATATGCGTACATGTTTCTGGAAGAAACTGTCTATCCTAAGTTTGTAAGTGTGGTGCAGGAATGTATGAATGTTTATGTATAGTGCAGATTGTTTATATAGTACTAAAATGTAGGCGAGGGTGTGTGTGTGTGCGTGTGTGTGATATTAAAAATCTAATTATATGCCAGTTAGTATACCATATTTTATATTTTAGGGAAAGAGGCATCCTAAACTGTTTTCTTCCCAGCCAGTAGCCCTATGGTAATGACATGTATGTTGCCTTTCTTTCCTTCAAGGAATGTATAAAATACATTCGCATATTAATATAGAGGAGTCGGAAGTACAAAAAACTGAGGAGTTGGAGTCGGAACATTAATCTACCGACTCCACAGCCCTGCTTCTCTGCCACTCCTGACATCCTCATACAGTACCATAGCTCCTCTCTCGGCACTCTGTTGTACACTTTCTCTAAATCCACAAAGACGCAATGCAGCTCCTTCAGATCATCTCTATCCTTCTCCATTAACATTCTCAGGGCAAAGATTGCATCAGCAGTGCTTGTTCTGGGCAAGCCATACTGCTGCTCACAGATATCCACTTCCTTTCTTAGCCTAGCTTCCACTACTCTTGCCCATAGCTTCACTGTGTGGCTCATCAACTTTATACCTCTGTAGTTGCTACAACTCTGCACATCACCCTTGTTCTTAAAGATCGGCACTAGGACACTTCTCCATTCTTCAAGCATCTTCTCACTCTCTAAAATCCTGTTGAACAAACTAGATAGAAACTCAACTGCTGTCTTTCCTAGACACTTCCATACCTCCACAGGTATGTCATCCGGACCAACAGCCTTTCCACTCTTCATTCTCCTTAGAGCCTTGCTCACCCTAACCTTTGCTACTTCCTGCTCTACAACATTCATGTCTTCCCCTCTTCTTTCCCTCTCATTTTCCTCATTCAACAGTTCCTCAAAATACTCCTTCCATCTTCTCTGCACACTCTCACTTGTCAGCACCTTTCCATCTCTGTCTTTAATCACCCATATCTGTTGCATATCCTTCCCATTTCTATCTTTCTGTCTCGCTAATCTGTACAAATCCTTCTCACCTTTCCTGGGGTCTAACCTGGCATACAACTCATCATATGCTTTCTGTTTGGCCATTGCCACCTCCCTCTTCACTCTATGCTGCAATTTTTTTTAATCCTATCTACTGTTTTCAGTCCTTTTTTACATCCCACTTCTTTTCAGCTAGCCTCTTCCTCTGGATGCTATCCTGCACTTCCTCATTCCACCACGTTTCCTTATCTTTTTTCTTCCTTCCAGATGACACACACAGCATTTTCCTACCTGTCTCCCTGATCACTTCTGCTGTAGTTTCCCAATCATCTGGGAGTTCTTCCTGATCACCCAAAGCCTGTCTCAACTTCTGTCTGAATTCCTCACAACATTCTTCCTTTTGCAACTTCCACCACTTGATCTTCATCTGTTATCTTTGCTCTACTCTTTGTCCTGACTGTCACAGTCATCCTACATAGCACCATTCAGGAATGCTGTCTGGCTATACTCTCTTCTACTACCACTTTGTAGTCACTAATCTCTCTCAGATTACCTTGTCTACGTAGAATATAGTGTACCTGTGTATTCCTACCTCTCTTATAAGTAACTCTATGTTCCTCCCACTTCTGGAAATAGGTGTTAACTACTGCCATTTCCATCCTCTTAGTAAAGTCAACCATCATCTGTCCTTCTAGGTTTCTTTCTTTAACACCAAACTTGCCCATCACCTCCTCATCGCCTTTGTTCCCCTCACCAAAGTGCCTATTGAAATCTGCCCAATCACTACTTTCTCCCTCTAGGAATACTCTTCATCACCTCATCTAACTCATTCCATAACCACTGATTACATTCAACATTATCCCTTCAATTTCAAACTTCAAACTGATCACCCTGTCTGACAACTCTTTTCACCTCTAAAACATTCCTCACCAACTCCTCCTTCAGGATCATTCCTACCCCATTTCTCTTCTTATCTATACCATAATAAAACAGTTTGTATCCCCCTCCAATACCACACGCTTTGCTATCCTTCCACCTGGTCTCCCGCACACACAGTATATATCTACCTTACTTTTTTCCATCATGTCTGCCAGCTCTCTACCTTTCTGTCATTGTGCCAACATTAAGAGTCCCTATTCTCAGACCTATACTTCTGCCTTTCCTCTTCTCTCTCTGTCTATGAAGCTTTCTGCCTCCTCTCCTTCAGAAATACATATTAAGAGATCAAAAAATGAAATTGAGAAAACAGAAAGGTATTTTTTAAAAGAAGATAGGGGCTTGGGCAGCTCCTCTGGAGGCTCGGCAGCAAAAAATAGAGATGGAAGGAAGCTTTGGGTTAAATAGGAAACATGCAGATAGAGACAAAGACCCAAGAGTGTTTAGGGAAAGCAAGTCAAAAAACGAAGAATTAAAATACTAAAGTGGGCAAGAGATGGTGTTTAGAAAGGAAATGCTTTTCAATATAACATAAGTGTTATTAAGAGCTAGAACAGAGGTAGAAATAAGATAAAGAGGGAATATTATTATGCATATTTTTGTACAATATACTAAAAGCAAGAGCCAGATGTAAAGACTAGATGTTGAAAGTTGGGTCATTATATGTTTAAATAATATTGTTATTGTCATTAGAATGGCACACTAAAAGATTGAACATGAAGCATTTTTTTTCTGATACAAATATATTATAATTACATACGTCTGATTAATGTACCAAATATCTCTTATTACTATTTTTCACTTGAATCTAAATGATGTCTCACTGTTCTATTGAATATATATTTTGATATATATTTAAAAATAAAAAAAATTACAAAAAAAATTAAACTCTGATTTAGAGGCTGTCATACATACAAAGCTACTAGGGCAAAGCAAGCAGTCATTTGGGGAGTTGCACTTTATATAGATTTCATTTAAAGTAGTGGAACCTGGCTGGGTGTAGAGAATTTAAACTGTTCCAAAATAAATTAAGTTTATTTTGCTTCCTTCCAAAGAAAACCAAGTCCAAATAGTGCATCATGAAACAGCTTACGGCTCAAAGAAATGTGATAAAGACTTGAAAACGTATATAAAAGATTGATATAGGAAACTGGGTTATATTCATATTCTACTGCACCAAAAAGCATACATTTCTAATAAACGCTTTAATAAATGCTTGAAACGCTTTATGTATCAAAATAATTTCCCTGCCATCAGATTTTCAAAAGTAAAACTTCCTCCCATACTCTAGGACAGGGGTCTACCTTTAAGACATAAAGAGCCACTTGGACACGTTTCCAAAGGAAAAAAAAAACCTGGGAGCCGCAAAACCATTGCGACCCTAACTCCACCATCACAGTCCTCCTCCCCAACATTGCAGCTGCACATTGTCACCCTGCCGGTCTCTTTTTCTTCCCAGCCAGGGCGGTCGATCCATTGACCT
>JAEANM010025138.1:0-11002 GCA_017656035.1 Myanophis thanlyinensis | reverse complement strand
ACTCAGAGTGGCTAGCCCTCCAACGTCTCTCTAGGCCTCTTTTTCGGCGTTTCATTTCCCTAAGCTCCTCGGAAAACTAGGGAGCCAGCTGGGATTGACGCCGCGTCAGAGGCCGCAAGGGCATGACCCGATCAAGAGCCCCGGACGCCACCCTCTCCCAGGTTGGCATTTTAGGTTGGCATTTCAATATTAAAAAAGTTAATTTGGTCTGAAGTACAGGGACAATTAAAATAAAAGTCACAAAAATAACAACATAAAAAGGTGATCTTGAAAGCTATGTTGAAGTTCCTGAATACATAAAATTGGTATTTCCACATAGATTCATGGAAAAATAAAACAAAATAGGTGCGATAGGTAAGGATTTTTATAGGAATAGTTCAGATAATAAGCTAAAATTATCATGAAATAAAAAAGATCTAGTACAGACACAATTCCTAAGAAGTTTTTTTATCATAAATATTCTCAGTTTATCTGAACTGAATACTCTCTACTTACCTTCAGTTAAATCTATAGTATTTGATAACTGTATAGTAGTTCATTTAATTAAGAACTGCTTTTGTATGAGTCACATCAATTTTAAATTCTTATTTTGCAATTATGTCCACAAAGACAAGTACTAGGTACAGGCCATACTGACATAGACACATGTCAGAGATCAGCTAAGTATGCCAGAAAAAGATAATGATAGTAGACACAGCTCGCATTTGAATCTCTTTGATTCCTGGATATTGCCAACTGGCACTCATCCAAGGTGCTTTCTGGGTATGTTAATGTATAGATATGTAAGTGATTGCATTTACAAATGGCATAGCTATTTCCTGAGCAACTCGGCAGGACAAAAATGAAACTACTTCTACAAGATCAGTTACGTGTGACTGATTGTTGCAAGTGAGAATAAAAACAGAAACACCCCCCCACCCCCCTGTATTTGATTCAGAAATCCCATTGGTTTCAAAGCATCTTTTTTCCCTCTTGTCTATGTTCACAAATCACATAAACCATCTTTTTACAATAACAAAGAAAATAATTCTTTCTCATGTTTGATCTGATCTTGTGTTGAACATCACAACACAATGTTCTGGACAAGCTTGGATTGTTTTATTATCCAAACCCAACAAACTGTGGTTAATCTTAACCACAGTACAGCTATGCCTGCAATTGGGACTGGAATTTGGATATAATTTGAAGCAGTTGTAACTTGAGGTACCGGCAACCAATTTTTGCCTTTTTTTTACAGTAGATGTAAATCAAATGTACTCTCCCAAATGACTGGTTTTTGCCAGAAACCAGCAAAAAATCTGGAAACCAGCTTAAACCCCCCCCACCAAAAACCTCATAGTCACATGACCATGGGAGTTGAAGTCCACAAAACAGTTGCCATGGTTGGAGACCCCTGGCCTAGACTGCAGACACTGTAAATGTGAGCTGGTTGCTAAGCAACCAAATATGGTCACATGATCACTGGGTTGAGGAGGCAGCGCAACATTTTACGATGGTCAGAAATGCTCCATAGGCCATAAGGCAACCTTTCCAAAGCTGTTGTGACTTCGAATGGTCATTAAACAATTGATAAGTTGAGGACTACAGGTAGTCCTCAAGTTACAACCAGTTGGTTATTAAATGAATCACTGATTAACTAACTTACCTCAGTGGTTAAGTGAATCTACTTCCCCCAGACTTTGCTTGTAAGAAGCTAGCTGGGAAGGTCGCAAAGGCCAGTCTTATGACCCCGGGAGTCTGACTGCTATTGTAAATACAGGTAGTCCTAAACTTACGACTGCGAGCCCAAAATTTACACTGTTAATTGAAAAAATTAGTAAAGCGAATCTGTCCCATTTTATGACTTTTCTTGCCACAATTGTTAAGTGAATCATTGCAGCTGTTAAATTAGTGACATGGCTATTAAGCAAATCTTCATTCCCCATCGACTTTGCTTGTCAGAAGGTCGCGAAATAACTCCCGAACTCGTCATAAAGATGAGTCTTTTTGTCAAGCATCTGAATGTAAATGAGGTGACCATGGGGATGCTATAACGGTCCTAAGTGTTAAAAATGGTCCTAAGTCACTATTTTCAGTGCCGTTGTAACTGCGAATGGTCACTAAATGAATTGTTGTAAGTCAAGGACTACCTGTACATGTGTTACCAGTGTCGAAGTTTTGATCATGTGGCCCTGGGGAAGTTGCAACAGTTGTAAGCATGAAAACTGGTCATAGGTCATTTTTCAGCGTTGTTGTAACTTCAAACAGTCACTGAATCAATGGTTGCAAGTCAACCTGTACTTGTATATTTAAGTTGTAGATTTTGAAAAAATCTTTCTATTTATTTAGAAAAAAAGCCTGTTGCCAATAGTGCAACCATATGAGAATGGGAAAGGCATCTTGCATCTTATTTTGTGAAAGAGATATTGTGCCTCATTAAGCTTTGCAAATCACAAAAACAAATCGATCAAATAAAACCCCATTTATTCAAACAATTAACTGCTTCCATTATAAGAACAGAACTCTTCTGCTCAAACTCATCTTATTCTGGAGGAGTGTCATCTTGGCCATCTAAAAATCAAAAGGAAATAGTTATGAAGCAAAAATGAACAATTCATTCTAGTTAAGAGAGAACCTCTCCCCTGCAATCATTTGCATGGGAAATAACAAAAGCAACAACAGTAATACAAATAATCCTTATTTAGCAACCACAATTTGGATAAATCTTCCATAATGCAACTGGCACATGGGTGGCCATTCCCTCCTCAAAGACTTTCAGAAACAGCTATGGGTTCATTTTTAACCTGTTTCATTCCACCCAACTCTGAACAGCCTCCATTTACCAGGTCAAGTTTCTTATAGCATCTGCTGCGTGGCCCAGGATGAAGACGTACAGCTGAGTATCATCAGAGCATTGATGATATCTCACCTGAATCAACAGATGACGTCCCCCAGTGGCTTTATACCAGTGTTGAAGTGGGCTTTTCTTCCTTTATCCCTTTTCTTCAAAAAATTACTTACCGAGGAGCGAACTGGAATTGTCTCCTCAAGGATTGGTGTCTTGGTCTATATTGTGAACCTGAGGTGTAGGAACAGATTAACTTATACTACGCACACAAAAAATGAAGAAACAGAAGAAATAGCAATAGCAGGAGCATTTAGACTTATATACCGCTTCACAATGCTTTACAGCTCTCTCTAAGCAGTTTGCAGTCAGTATATTGCCCCCAACAATCTGGGTCCTCATTTTACTGACTTCGGAAGGATGGAAAGTCGAGTCAGCCTTGAGCCTGGTGAGATTCGAACTGCCAAATTGCAGGCAGCCGGCAGTCAGTAGAAGTAGCCTGCAGAACTGCACTCTAACCACTGCACCACCACAGCTCATACTGAAGAAATATTGATGTTGTTAGAAATATTTGGCATTCTTCAAATATTGAAGAAATATTCTAAAGAATATTGCAAATACTATTTATTTTTTTTAAGGAAGTGATAGTACCTCAAAGTGATGTCTAGCCATGCAATCTTTCTGTTTCAGTCCTTGCTATTTTAACTCAGATGTAACTGAAAGCCTTCCCTTCAGTCACAAAACATCTCAGAACTATAATGACATGAATGGAAAAAGAAACTGGAAGGACAGATTGTAGATTTTCATGTGATCTATCGTCTGAGAAAAGGATGTTCATTTCTATGGGGGGGGGGGGAGAGAAAGAGATTGAGGAAGTAACATAACAAATAATAAAGCCAATATTCCACATATAGTTTCTCTCTTACCCAGCAAGTCCCTAGACCAGGAATCCCCAACCCCCAGTCTGTGGACCCGCATCAGACTGCAGCATGCCAGAAACCGGGTCCTGCAAACAAGTGAAGCCCCATCTGTGGGATGCAGGCAGCACAGCAAACCACGCCCCCTCCAGTCTGTGGAAAAACCTCTCACCACGAACCTGGGCGATATTGGCCCCCAGGGGGCAATTTCATTTTTCAGGTGGTGATGGAATGAAAAGGGGCAACGCAGGGGTGAAGGAACGAAAAGGGGGCAATAGAGGGGGCAATAGAGCAAGAAGTTTTGGGGACACTTTTGAGACTTTGTCATACAGTGAATCACTGTATATCTGTCGTACAAAAACTTCAGATCACTCGCTATTAGTGGATTGAATTGTGTTTTCAAATGTTCCTCCAGCTAGCTTCAGTACAGAATGTCGTACATATATGAATACACATCCGCTTATCTTCATGCGTGTTGCACAGTAGCCTCTACCCATATAGTGATGCGCCATTGGCCAGAATGGGCAGTGATGGAGGGGGGAGCGCTTCTTTCGAAACATCGCATGCTGAGTGGCTGTCCCTTGTGACGTTAGTTGTAACTGTTGAAACTAGGTTTATCGATGTCCATGTGTGTTTTTCTAGTGTTCCAGTGCACTCGAAAATTTAATTTCCAGTTAGTGCCTTCCATTTCGAAGACCTCTCAACAGGGCCAAGAAGAGGAAGTGTTTTGTTTTAAAGAAAAGAAAAAAGTGTTTGCATAAATTGAAGAATTATTTCCTATGTTGTGATTGAGAGGTTATGTTGGAGGAGGGGGGGGGAGATGACAACTTCCTCATTGGCTCAAGGGGGCGATTTGTTCAAAAAGGTTAAGAACCACTGTTCTAGATCACTCTTCTCCATTCTGGGGCCATATAAGTATATGGACACTGCAACTCTTGGAATCAGCCATCAGCATGACCTTTGTTTCAAAAAGTAAGATAAATGTCTGTCAAAAATATTGCAGAGGGATAATCTGTCTTCAAAATGATTTGAGTGTGAGTAAAGTAGTTGGGAAGTTCCAAATGAATTCTACTACTCTTCCAAGGAGCTTGAAGGCAGGTTAAACTAAAAAGTGATACCCATTAAAAAGCCTTCCTAACGTTACTATTAAAAAAAATCTTTACACTAGTATCATTTTCTGCCACTACACCTCTTTCTCAATCTCTGAAACAGCTAAGAAGTGCTAGAAAGAGAAATTTGATCAGACCGTTGTTTAAAATGGTAAATCACACTTTTGTCATTTCAGCTGATAAATTAACAGATGCTCTAAGCTTGATTTTTTAAGAGGACTAATATAAGGCTGCCAACCAGACAATTACAGAGCCAAATTGCAGACAATTAAGTGTGATATTTTAATTGTCCCATTGAAAAACTGAAGAAAACTCAAGCTTGAAAGTGGGAACTGCCTTTATTGCAATTCAGAGCTCACTTTCAAGTATGTCCAAGAACCATTCAACAGAGATTCTGGACAAAAGCTTTACTGAACTGAGGAACAAATTAGGACAAGAGAAGACAGGCAATTGGTGGGCTGGCTAGTGAAATTCCTTAAGAATTTGATACAAAACAAACAGAGAATGTCTTTGCTTAAACAGAGAAATCCTGCTGATACGTGAGAAAGAAAGATATGCTGGGATAAGATAAGTTTGTTTTGATGTGGTTATTTCTGCCGCTCTTAGAAAAATTAGCTTTGACTTATAATTAAAATAAGCCCTCGTTTTGATTACTCAATATTTTCATTGTATAAAAATCAATTGACCATTCTCAAAGGTTACGATCAAGACCTTGACTCGTACTTTAACTTAAAAAAACATTGTAAGTAAATAATTTTAAAAATGTAGCTTGGTATTTCACTTTTGGGTGATTTTGTTTTTACCTGAGGGCTGAAATTCAGAGAAGGAACCAACTTGTTGAGGCTCTCTCCACTGGCTTTCCCTGCACTGGGGCTGATAAGAATGAGATGGATTTCTGCTCAGAAGCCTCCGCTGAGAACCTCTGCCCCTTCCATGCTTCCCTAAAGAAAATATTGGACAGTGATAATACACTAAAGAAAAAGTTGCCCCATATTTACATTTAAAATGAAGTTTCTATAGGCCAGTGTTTCTCAACCTTGGCAACTTTAAGATGTTTGGACTTCAACTCCCAGAATTTGCTGGCTGGGGAAGTTGAGTCCAAACATCTTAAAGTCACCAAGGTTGAGAAACACTGCTATAGACCAAACAGTTAGGATCCTGTTTTTTCAAGCTGGAATGGAAAAAAATATGGAACACGTAGCTACTACCTCTTTAAAATATAGAAGCAACTGAGGTGAGATTTATTATACACATGTTTCAAGCAAATTAAGATTTTATCAAATTCTTGTATAAGCAAGATTGTACTCTGAGTGCATGCTGTCCTACATGAATTAATATCTCTTTCTGAAAGAACACATTCTCACATGTACAGGAAACCAAATACGGCATTTATTTCCAATTTGTATCTTCCATGACTACTGAGTTTTTATAACAAATGTTGCTGGATTATAGAGCATCAACATTTTATCTGGAAGTTTTGTATCATTGGACCTTATGTCTTGGCAAAGATGGTTACATTCTCATGAGTCACACGCAGTGGATTTTTCTGAAGAATTCAGGTAGCACCTACTTGTCATAAAGCTGCTTGGTCTTGGTCTGTTCTGGATTTTCCTCCCATTTGCTGAGCTTACTTTGCAAATCAGATCCATCAGATTCTGAAACTTTGTGCATCGTAGATCCTATAGGTGAAATAATATTAGTAACTGTCAGAAATTTTCAACTGAGTCAAATTAAAATGAAATCATTAAAATTTAGTTCAGATATTAAAGATAAAAGTATGTGCTAGTAACTATAGTTACCAGTCTATCCCTTGTCCATCCAAACAAAAGGGCAAAATAAGATGGGTGGATTTCAACTCCCAGAATTCCCCAGCCAACATGAGTGTTGAAGTCCACCCATCTTAAAAGTTCCCAAGATTGAGAAACGCTGGATTGGACTAAAGCAGCTTGTCTACCTTTCTCTTCCCATGTTCTGCACATCCAATTCAAGGTTATGGCTTCATTTAGAAAAATGGTTAATGGTCTAATTATGAATGTGTCAGGTCTGCCATGCTCAGCACTTCACTGGCATCCTGCCATAAAATGCAGGGAGAGTGGGAGATTGGGGAGGTAAAAAGTAGAAGGGGGGATGACAGAAACCAGTAGTGTCAATCAAGAACAGACTGGCCAATGAAGGATGGAGCCATGAGAACAGAATGTGAAACTCCACCAAAGAGGCGCCAAAATTCAGCCATTCCCCAAACATAATTTGAATATCATTGGAGACTGACGGATTGGTCAAGGGGGAAGGGCCAGGGAAGAGGGACAAATGCAGGCTTTGCACGGGAATATTCAGATCCAGCTTTGCTTATGCTGTAACCACCTGACTTTAGTAAAAGTAAACCTTTCACTTCAAAAAGGAGTCAAGAGTCTTTCTTTCCTAAATGCTAAAAGTTGGGATAAATCTGACAGAATGGATCGAAACACAAGTTTTTTTAATCTTCCTCATGCACAAGGAAAAGATTGAAATGGTGAGTATGAATCTTAGATTCACTCATCAACTACTGAATCATGATTTTGAACTATATGCAAACAGCCTCTGGTATCTTAAAAGGCTAGTTTTAATTTAGAAAAGCCTGGGCTTTTTCAGTCAAATTTCAGATAGAAATATTTTGTTCATTTTTATGAAGAATCTTGAAATATCAACATATCAGCTCTTCCGTGGACATTTATCTCTGCATCAACATTTCAGCATTTATATAGTCCAGTGTTTCTCGATCTTAGCCACTTTAAAATATCCAGACTTCAATTCCTAGAATTCTGGGAGTTGAAGTCTAAACATTTTATAGTTGTCATAGTTGAAAAAGGATGATCTAATCCATCTTTTATAAATATAGAGAACTTTTCGAAGTATCTGAAAAGATTACAAATATTCCATGACTGTACAGCACTTCTAAAACTAGTACCCTGAATAGTAATGCTTAGAGAAGATTGTGACAAACTTGTGTCCCACCGAATTAATTATGTCACCACTAATTATGACTAAAGCTGAGGGTCATTTCTCCGCATTAACCAAACGTTAGTCAGGAAACTCTGAGAGGTTGCAGGGGCTAAATGTCATATATACATCATACATATTACACATATATACATGTTCTTTCATCATTTTAAGTACAAAAAGGTTTTCCTCAACCTAAAACCAAGACTGTATACTTGCATTGTGTTCCAAGAGCTGATATAAAGGGCATCCTCTATGAGCTTGGTGATATTTCTCTTGAAAAAGTTTCCCATCGAATACATGCCACGCCATCAAATCATTCATTTGAAAGGGGAAACCACAGGCATTGTTGGCCTTGGCCAACATGCCTAGGCCCCGGACAAAGAGAGAACCAAGCTGTACTGCTCTTGAATCAATTTGGGCAAGCTGTTAAAAAGAGAAAGGGAGAGAAGTATAATTATTGCAATTTAATACCAATAATTGGATGAAGATGCTTGTTTAGCTATGAAACTCCCTAGGTAGAGACGGCTTAATTTTAATTTTACCTTACCAAATTATCTAGCAAAAGAACAAATTGCGTTTAATTTATTATGAGCTTGTTAACAACGGAGAATGCTAAAGGAAGAATATGGTGATAGAAAGCTTTAAGGTACTGTTTGTCTGCTTTGCACATTCTGGTAAAATTAATTCACTTTGTGCTGAAAGTGAAACATCTTAAAATAATTTTCTTCTTCCCAGTGTCCTTTTTATAAAAATGCTACCCACTGCCTAAGACCATAGAAATTTGTAAGCTACTAATATATCTTTAGTTGACCAATTCTTCCAAAGAGGCGGTAAATTCAGTTCCGTTCAGTCAGTTTAAGTGACATCAAATATACAGATTATTAGTTCTGTGTTCCCTTTTCCCACCAAGAATGCAGTGCTGTTTATTTTGAAAATACAATTATATTATGTGTTTGTTAAAGATTAGGGCTCATGTTTTAGTCTTTCCTGCCTAATCAAAGAAGTAGCACAGACAAGAGGGCTAAAAATAAGAAAGATCTTACAAACTACAACATTTGCTGGAAGAGACAAACTAGACTAACCAGTTCTTAAAAGTCCATAGTGCTTCACAGTAAATATTTAACAGTAAACAAATCAGCAGTTTGGGGTTTACATGCTAGAAAGGTTTATTTGCTGAGCTTTACAAAGGCAGATTTGTGTAAAGTGATACTTTGGTAGGACAAAACTCATATTTACTGTAAACTAAGGCTTAGAGTGAACCTAAACAGAAAACCCAATATCGCTTTACATTTCAGTGTCCCAACGAAGAAGAATTCAAAAATCAAAACAGACCAAGGAACTCACTACAAATAAAGCCATGTTTATTCATCAAATTCAAGCCAATTAAATTCCTTTCCAAAGTTCAAAAGGATTTCTGTTTGAGCCAACCCACTGAAGAGTTTCCTGTACTCCTGTTTTGATCAAAGGTGATGCAGAAGATCAGTAGATGGCAAGTGGAATACTCAACAACTGCGGGAATAGGTAAAAGAGGAAGCCACATCACATGTAGTTTGGGTGAGCTGCTGATCAGCAGAAATTTAAAACGTCCTGTCCCCCTCCCAGTGAACACAATGGAGACTACGATATATATGCTACATCGTGTTCTAAATTAGAATCCCCCAACCATTATGCCATTACCAAGAATTCTGGAAACTGAAATTCATACACTGGAAGGTACTCAGATCAGAGAAAGCTGATGAAGAAATGAGAAACCCCCAATTTTCAATTCTAACCTAATGCTAGGAAGTCACTCACCAAGTTTGTGTTTCAGGAAGGCCCCTCCCACTAACAAGTCCCTTCCCCTCCTTCTCAAATACGGAATAGAAAATACTGATCTGATAGGGCTGTTTGTTATGTATGCTGGAAACTCAAGTCTGCTAAACAAAGCTTATTTTTGTTATTGCAAAGAATGCATGGGAACAGATTTATGTATTTGTTTTCTGAAACTCAGAAACCAAAGCCTTTGTTTTTCTGACACCACTCCTCATTTAAAAACAAAACAAAACAGGGTATGCTTCTAATGCTAGATATTTAGCATTGTCAATGGACCATGCATACATTTCATATCTAAGTTTGTAAACATAAGCAGAAAAGGCAAAATTAAAAACTAGAGTCCAAAGTGGAAAAATTCTTTAAAAAAATAATAATCAGCATTAGCAACATTATAGAGTAATGCAAATACTCTACATGGATAATCCTGTACTTACAACCACAATTGAGCCCCAAATTTCCATTGCTAAGAGAGATAGTTGGTAAGTGAGTTTTGCCTGATTCTTGCTACCACTGTTAAGTGAATCACTGTAGTTGTTACGTTAGTAACATGGTTGTTAAGTGAATCTGTTTTCCCCATTGTCTTTGCTTGTCAGCAGGCTGCAAAAGGTGATCACATAACCTTGGGACATTGCAACCGACATAAATACATGCCAGCTGCCAAGGGTCCAAATTTTGATCACGTGAGACCATGAGGATGCTACAACGGTTGTAAGCATGAAATACAGTTGTAAGTCACTTTTTTCAGTGCTGTTGTAACTTTGAATGGTCACTATATGAATGGTGGTAAGTCGAGGACTACCTGTAAATCAGTTTCAATGTAGAATTGAAGGCAGGTGTTGGTGGGACCAAGGATCAACACAAAGTAAGGGATCTGAAGTCTGGGAGTATTCCCTGATCCTCCGTTGATACTGGATTCATAGGAAGGGACTGCAATTAGTGTTTATTACTGCAGTAGTGTGTAGTGATCAGGAATAATACAATACAAAATATGGTAACAAAGCAGCTACAGGTACACAAAATGCACGAAATTAAAGATCTGCTTTGATGGTTTTCCATGCACAATTTAAGATGCTAGTATTCCCAGCAGAAAATTTAAAAAGCAGACTCATATTGAATATCATAGTTATCCCTACGATGTGGACTGCTTTTTATCCCTTTATGGTGAAACATGTCTAGAGCCAACTGTACATGATACAGTGAGGGAGACCACACAAACTGCTTCTCTCCCAATGTCATTTTCTTGTACTCTTACATGACCATACTATAAGGGCTGAAGTTGATGAAAAGGGAACTAATGTTTCAAAGGTGCCTAAATCTACCAACTCTCATCATTCTCTCATCTATTTATCTATCTATCTATC
>JAEANM010025136.1:0-11002 GCA_017656035.1 Myanophis thanlyinensis | reverse complement strand
ATAAATAAATAAATAAGACTGTCAAGTCTCTTGCTTGAGCAATGGGCTGGACTAGAAGACCTCCAAGGTTCCTTCCAACTCTGTTGTTCTATGTTCCAAGTCCTGGACTTGTGGCCTAGTTTCACATTTTACTTTCAGGTCATCTAACTTGTTCTGCATTAGTGATCCTTCATTGAAGCTACTCTAGCTGGGTGCTAAGGTGAGTTTCAGTTTCTACAAGGATAGATTTCAAACAAAAGATAACTGGAACTGGGTAAAATATTTAAAAGATACAAAAGGTATAAGTTATGCAGTAATATTGGTTTAAGACATATATACCTCTTGTACACACAATATTGAATACGGCTCTGCAACATATAGAAAACTTTTTTTTATTTTGACCCATACATTAAATTTCATAGAAACCTACAACAGAACATCACAGGGTTAGACAACTTTTAACAAAAACCATGTTCTTAATATCCCTTCAGATTTCAGATATGCTGAAAAGAAAAGTTAAGGCCCTGCCCTGTCATTGCATTCCAGGCATGCCTTCTTCTACCTCGAAATAATTGAAAATGTTTTTCAGTCCAAAAAATTTGCCCATCCCAGTACAGGAAGAATTCCACCCTCAGTAGATTATGATCACTGCAAGACCTGATTTGTAAATTTCCTGCTCTTTGACCTTCCCTTTTATTTGTAGAAGGCTTCAAGTTGAATACTTTAAGTGGGATTATAAAAATTATGCCAGGTTTGAAAATGGGGTTTGGTTATCTTTATAATATGACGCTTTTATACAACCTAGGATGGATTGGGGGTGTGTGTGAAAGTATGGATAAATAGATATCAGAATATTCATATCAGATTCTTAAAAATCTGAGTCAATATTTTTCAATGGTGTAAATACATACATTAATTTGGCCATAAATGTTCCTTGTGAAGAGTCTTTCAATCCATAGAACCTTTCTCTCTTTCATACCAAAAGACACAAACTCAAAACTATTTCTAGAGGTAGATATTTGGATATAATGTGTGGGAAACATTTTCGCTTTGTACTCAAACTGTGAAGACAGCTTAACAAGCTGCTTTCTCACAATTTAGGCAGTACCTTGTTTGTGAGGTTGTATGAGATCACAACTGTATCAGTGAAATTTGCATAATGAAAGGCTTCATATAAAAAATAAATTCAGCTATTGATATTCCCAGCCTTTCCTGCCAGTTTCATCAGAACAAATATCTTCATAGTAGCCTACATTCATACTATAATTTATCTGCCTTTAAGGTAGGTATCGGCAGCCAGAGTTTTACAGACATCCACCGAAGTGTCTGCCACCTGATTTGAATGCCAAAGATAAACCCTGAAAGCAAAAATGTAATATAAACCTGGTGAGCTGCAAAACAGAATGCTAGTCTCCATCACCTTTATTTCTATGAATGTTTCTATGGCCTACAGCAGCAGAATACAGGATGGGTGATGACATAATAGTACTTTATCTAGGAGTGAGATTCCTGCTGCCCTCTGTTCTCCTTGCCAAAATAGCAAAGGGCCAATAAATAAGAGAACAAACACAGATAGACTTGGATCTCTGCTGTTGTTAAACTTAATGTCTCTGAGACTGTGACCCTCTGGGTCATCCTTACAGAAATGTTTCCTTACCAAGATTCTCAGTACCTTCAACAAAGATGAAGATCCCAATGTTGATGCTTTCACTTGAAAAGCTGGGCATATACTGTTAAGCGATACTATATAGTATCAGTCAAATGACATCACAAGAAATTTCATGTCATTCTGTATTATGATGTAATCTATTATCTAGCTGTGGATGAGTGCTAGGGGTGCTGCCTTTGTAGCTTTGAATATGAAGGATTGTAAACTAGAAAATGAGATCCTAAATGGTCTCAGATGTCTTAGTCCAGTTTGTTGAATCAAAGAAGGAAGAAAAAAAAAAAAGAATAATGAACGATTCAGGGCAAAGTGGGAATTGCTTTCTGCTGTATCCATCTGTTTAAAAGTTCATTAATCTTCTTCTGACCTTTCAACAATATTTATTTTCTTACAATGTTTTAATACAGTATGCTTTCTATTTCATTCTACAAAACAATTAAACTATTCACCCACCCATATTTTTACAATGATAATTGATTTTGGGGGTTCTTTGTTTCTAGGACCTCTACTTCCCATTTACAGCTTTTAAAAGAATCATCTACAAAAAATATCCCAGCTATAAGAGGAAGATGCAGAGAAAACCAGACCAACTGTTGGAAATGTTTTAGTATGTTCACACAGTTATTGCTTTGAACTTCTCTGACCTCAAAAAGGGAATAGAATAGAATGGACATAAGGAGCAAAAATATTTTTGCTTCAAATGTCTCTTGAAGCAGGTTTCGGAATATTGCCTTCCCACACCCACCTCAAAGAACCAATGAATATGAATGATGAAACCAATGAATGATGAAACCAATGAATGATGAATACTAGTCAACAATAGTATTGATTAGTATTCAACAATAACAAAATCACAGAGGTGTTTTTTTTTTAAATGCTTGTAATGGACTAGATATCTTTTTACTGAATTTATTTAACCTTTAAAAAGCATAGTTCCTTTCTAGCAGACTTCTTGCAGAAATGCTTTTAAATTTCTATAGTGTTTCCTGAATGAGAAAATGGCTATTTATTGTGGTGTTATCACATGGTCACTCTAGAATGCACTAGGAATGTAGGGAGTTAAACAAAGGCACAATAGCTTTGTTAGCTCTTTGTATATTCTAGAAAAAAGAAAACACAAATTCACCTTCTCTATTGGACCTGGTGAATATTTTTTCAGGTATCTTTTAATCAAAATTAAAATCTTGAATGTGGAAACTGAAGCAATAAAGCAAATTTTTGAAGACCATAACTTCTCTAAAGAGAAGTCCTTTCCATGTGATTTTTTGTTTGCTTGCTTGTTGTTTTTTTCCCCAGAGACAGTTTTCTATTCAACAAACATGCCTATGTCAAACTCTGAAGAGTGGTAAACACCTATGAAGCGAACAAGAATGAGGCCAAGCCATTTTTATTTGCAAAATCAAGCCCAAAGAGGATTTTTTATTATGATGAGCAATATAGAATGAGAATCAGCAAAGATGAGTCAGGCAAAGCTGGAAAGGGATCACTGTGAAGAAAGTAGCCAAGCCGAGGCATACTTCTGCAAAAAGAAGGATTTTGTGGCGGTGCTGAAACTGCTTGGTCTTTAAGGAAGGAAGACCATCCAATAGGTGAGTGCACTTTTCAGGAGATTCAGAAGTTTCCAGAACGCACTTTGCTGGTAGTGGTGCTGCCGCCACCACTGCTATAGCTGCTGCCACTGATGGCACCACCACCGCCGCCGCCGCCGCTGCCCCCACTACTGTAGGTGATTGTGCTGCTTCCTCCATAGGATGCTGTTGTAAAAACAGAAAGCCGGTGTAAATAAATAGTAGAAGGCCTCCATCTCTCACATACTGCAATTAAAGTTGTGTTTCTCATTCCTTAAACAGGGTGTTTCTGTTCAGAAAGAGCAATTTCCAACTTATAGCTAATAGTCCAATGGTATAATAATGTATTTGTGCGAGTGAACTCTGAATTGTGCCTATTTCTTTAACCAACCAAGTTAGCACTTTATGCAATGCAACTGCTAACTCTGCCTGATTTGGTTTACAATGTTGTATGAATAAAGTCATAGTAATCTATGGATCATTTTTACCACATTACTTGTCTTCTAAGTACAAAAAAACTACTTAGAATTAATGAGATGTAAGATTGCCAATGGGTATATTCTAAATCTTGACACATTTCTTATAATTTCCATGACAGCGCTGAGTATTTCACAATACATCAGCAAGGAGGCAACCCAATTTTACTTGATAAAGAGTTTTGCATTGTTGTGAGCCCTTCATCCAAGAGCCAAAGTAATTAGAATAGGCTTCTGCACAGAAGTTACCAAGTAGTTGCAATGCAACTTCCAAGGAAAGTGTCACCTAGACTATTGTCAATGTGAAGCACTCCTTTGAACCTTTCTATCACCCAAATATTTCTGACTTTAACTGAACTTTTTCTTACCATCTTTTGGAGACCAGCCTGGGAGTCTGTAAAGGAAAAAGAAGAAACAGGATAATTAGTTGTGATGGGATAGGGCAGAGGCAATCCTGGATTCACCATTAAACAAAATAATTTATGTGCTTAGAACATCAAGGGAATGAGGGCTTGATAGATTCCCCCTTCTCAGCTATTATGCCAGTAATATATTTTCAGCCAGATTTAACATAAAACTGAACTAGTTTTCAGTTTTACTTTTATTGAGTCTTAATGTCTTGTCAGTTAAACAACGGGAAGGCTGAGCAACACTATTATTGGGCAGTGCCTAGGGCATCAGTTGGCCTCAACCTGGCCTTGAGCAAAGAACTCTGATTACCAACTGGCTTTAGGAATAAGCTGTGAAGTGTTGCTGAGATTGCTGACCTTGTAACCTACTAATCTTTCTGACATTCTAACCAACATGGCAAATGGAGAGGGTTTCTTTTTAGATTGTCAACAAGTTTGTGTTGACTCCTGGTGACTGCCTGGACTGTTTCTTGTTAATATTTTCAGAACTGATTTGCCCTTGCCTTCTTCCTAAGGGTGAGGTGCAAGGATTCCCAGGTAGCTTTGTGTTTAAGACAAAACTGGAACTCATAGTCTCACTGTTTCTAACCCTTAAATCAAATGCCAAAATAGCTTGTTATTCGATTAATATATCTATATTTTCAAAGTTTTTGTTCAGATTGTTCATATTGCAGCCCTCAGCACTGCTTATCATGATTATTTTGAATTAAATCCAGAACTGAATGAAACTTATTGAAATGACACTTCAGTTGTATTCAGTGTCAATTGAAGGGGAAATCTCTCAAAAAGTAACTTTTACCTTAATCGATTGAAAAACTAAATAATATAGTAGGTACACCAAACCAGATAGAAATTTACATGTGGAATATTTTAAATTCCGTTTTCATTTTTCTACAGCTACTTGTATCCAAGGAATATGTGAACAGCTAAGAAATGGATATCAAAATCCAATTCAAGAAGGAATTAGAGTTCTGAATTCATACTAAATAAAAGTGTGTACTTTTTATTGTTGCAGAATAAATATGAAATCTAAATATTAGAACTTTTAGAGAATAAATAAGATTATCTAAACCCTGGTCCATCCTAGGTTCAGAAAGGCAACCTGGCACTTTCTTTTACCTATGCTAAAGATTTTTTGATTAACTGATTATTCTATCTTTTACATATGCCAGCTGTTTGCAAACAAACTCTAAACTCTTTGAAAAAGAATCCATTGCCCAAGTTATGTAAATTTTATATGGAAAAGGGATAATTTACTTGTATTAACTAATGTTCTGGAAAAAAAAGTCTACTTTCAATAGTCGCATGACCTTTTATAGTTTTATGTATGATTACATTAATTTTTCAATTTTATTTGGCTAAATAATTGTCCAGACATTTTTCTCTATTGGCTCTAGTGCACTAGCTGCAGACTAAGAGTATTGTTTTCATAGTCAACCAAGATGAGCTACTGAAAACCTCACTAAATTCAAGAAATCTTTTTTTATATTACTAAGCTGTTTTCATTATGAATCAATTACATACTTTGAGTCTTGACCCTCCAGCAGGTTTCGGTAAGTGGCAATCTCCTGTTCCAGCCGTGTTTTGATATCCATGAGCATCCTGTATTCACAATTCTGGCGCTCCATGTCATTCCTTAACTCAGCCAGCTGTTCTTCTACACTGGTGATCAAGTTCTGGATCTGTGCTAGCTGAGCACAATACCGTCCTTCTGTCTCTGCTAAACTGGTTTCCAAGCCAGCTTTCTAATAAGGAAGAAAAATAAGAGGATCTACCAATCTGAACAGCTACCAACACTGAACTGCAGAATCTAATCTCCATCATAAAGCAGCTAGATTCCAGCTCTAAGAACTTGAATAGTATTTATTGGTACCAATAGGGTTATGAAATGGGGATGGATAATACCACTGTATCTTACAATGTTGCAATTATTTCCAACCTGGAATGCTTTAAAAGCTAGATTTTTTAAATTGAACAAATATCTTTACCCATTGAAAGATGATAAATCCATAATTTTTCATTTTTCTAAACCTACTAAATTTCTTTCAGTTTCCTATTTTTCCATCAGGATCATCCTATTTCTATACTCAATGTTTGCTTTTAAAATTCATAGTAAAATGTGTATGCATTTTTAACACATTTATCTTAACTTTGTTACATTATTTCAGGAATATAAGTATTTCTTTGATATACACCATTTTAAATTTTGCACTGTAAAATTCAGAGAATTGTGAATTTCAGTGGAAAGCTGAATTTTTTTTACTTATTGTTGAGAAATGAAAAGCTACAAGCTACAACAATATTTCTTAATCTGATTTATTTCCATTTAAAATTTGATCAAAAGCAGCATACCATGCTAAGCTGTGATTGCAGCTCAATCTCCAAACTCTGTATTGTACGTCTTATTTCTGAAATCTCACTCTTGCTTGTCTGTAGTTGTTCAGTGTGAGTAGCAACTTCACGATTCAGTTCTTCAGTCTGGGTGCAGGAAGAATTAAAAACAAATAAAATATGCTGAGTAATATTGCAAGGCTTTAATGTCTAATTAATTCCTGGTAGATCAAATATATGTAATTAGGAACATTCATAGACTTACAGTATAATCGGAAACATGTTTGTACAGAGATATAGAAATAATTTCATCCTTTACATGTTACATTGAAGCTGTAACCCAACACATCTCTGGAATACTATATAGAAAGGGATATCCTGAATTTCCCCATTACTTCTACTTTTTTAATTATTTTGCAGGAAAAAAAGGAGAGGGAAGAATATTCTGTATTTTTTATTAGTAGTATAAAGAACCTTTTGAATAAAAATCACAGGATGTTGTGAAAATACAGACAATTTCTGGAAAGGCAGTGTACCTTGGTAAAGAACCAGGCCTCAGCATCTCTGCGGTTCCTGTCAGCCATTTGTTCATATTGTTCTCGCATGTCAGCCAAAACTTTGGTGAGATCAACTCCAGGTGCAGCATCCATCTCAACATTGACCTTTCCAGTTAGCTGAGTACTGAATTCTTTCATTAACTTTGGGAGGCAAAAAAGGCAGACAATTAGTTTTCTCTCCACATAGTACTTGTTTTCTGTTATCTGCAAACAGCAGTTGTGTCACTGAAGGCTTTAATGCTTAGAGTAATGATCTGATGAGCAACAGTAACCAGAGATGAAATTCAGCAGGTTCTAGCAGGTTTGCTAGAACTGGTAGTAAATTTTCTAACCAGTTCGGAGAACCGGTTGTTAGAAGAAATCTCCTTTTGGTTTTTTTCATTTTACAGGGTTAATCCTGTAAAGGCAGGAAAAAAAACGTTCTGGTATTGCTTGTAGCCTAATCTTTATTGGCCTGCTTACAGAAACTGCCCACCCAGTCACATGACCCTCCAGCCATGCCCACCAAGCCACGCCCACAGAACCGGTAGTAAAAAAATGTGAATTCCATCACTGACAGTAACCAACACTATTAATTGTTGTTCTAAACATTTTTGTTAGGCCAGCTGGCATTTCTAGTAGCCATCAAGTGCTGGTTTCCTACTTCCAGCTCTACAAAAAGAAAATAATAATATTCAACTCCCTTCCCCTCAATCTTTCCCAAGGAAGATAATTTCTTTTGTAGAAGATAATTTCTTTTGTAGAGAAATGACAGGTAGGCTTACATTTATGTGGATGCTGGCTTCCAGCAGCCCCTTCCAGCAATCCATATGCCATCTTACCATAAGATGCAACCTGATAGCATTTGAAAGAGGCACAACCTCTATTCATGTAAAGATGACTAATCTTTAGCTCAGTGCAATGTGTGGCCTCCTCTAGAGTGTCAGCCTAGAATTCTTCCAAAATTGTTATCTTATTGACTGTTTTGAATTAATAATTTCAAAATATCAATAAGATTTCATTTCTACTTTGGTTTCTATCCTATAATTTTGTCTTGGCCCCATCCAGCCTTTTAAAAATGCAGCCATCAGCCATCTGCTGATCAACTTTTTTTTCATATAGAACTCATAAAATAATAAGAATCAACCTATGGATGGTAGTGATGGATAACTTTGTACTGTCTTCTCAATGTGGCTGCCATGGTTTCTTCATTTTCCTTTCCCCGGTTACTCACCTCCTCATGGTTCTTCTTGAGGTAGGCCAAATCTTCCTTCTTCTCTTCAATTTGCATTTCCATGTCAGATTTAAACAGAGTTAGTTCATCCAAGACTCTGCGCAGACCATTGATGTCACTCTCAACACCCTGGCGGAGATGCAGCTCATTCTCATACCTGACAACATACAAGGAAAAAGGTTTAAAAACTCCAAATAGGAACAAAACACCTTGCTATCTCTATGTATTGAAACATACAACTTTTCAAGCATTTCCCATTTTTTTCTCCATTCCTTCACTAGAATTTTTTTTTTCCTTTAAGGAGATCATGTACCTACTTTACAAAAGACAGTAAAATATAATACTGTCTTACTAATATATTTGAGGGCCTACCCAACGTGACTCCATTTTGAAAGTTGTGAAATTGCTGATCAGCAGTTATAACTTGGATAATATGTTTAGCAGACATACAAATCACCTCCCATTTGACCCATCAAGATGAAATAGTTTCAACTACCATTTAAGTTATTAAATTTGCATCACACATATAACTCAACATGTGTGTGCTGTATACAGATTAATATTTCTACCTGTACTTTTCCCACTTACTTTTGACAGTGGATGATTTTATTCTGTTTATGTTTTAAGTCCCTCAAAACTCATTAATTGCTATATATATTAGGTTTGAGGGCCAATATTATTTTCAAGGGCCCCTGCATGCTTAACTAGCCATTCCCACCTTGCCATTTTTCTTTACTGCTATTGCTGTGCTTTTTTCACACAACTGACAATGAGCAAGCCTTTTCTTTCCTTTTCTCCTTATCCACCATTGTTTTCTCAAGGCCACTAACCTGCTAGTATCTATTCAAGCCTTGGATAGGGCTAACTAATGGAGACATAGACTTGTATGTACAGTTTTAATGGGCTCTAGTTCACTTTTATCTGAAAATTTCCATTATCTTTTTCTTCCCCCTTCAGCTCAGAAAGTGCGCTTGGGAAAACAAATGGCAAAAAACTCACTTCAGTCTGAAGTCATCTGCAGCCAGTCTAGCATTATCAATCTCCAAAATAACCCTAGAATTATCAATTGTAGCATCATGAATCTACCAAAGAAGAGAGAAGACAAGGAAAAAAATATGAATATAGGAAGAATTGTTAGTCCTAAAAGATGCTTGGCTTAGTCTTAAAACTTGTGGAGGCCAATTTGTATCCACTTTCTCCTATAATTGTCTAGATGACTTTGGAAAAGATGTTCAGAAGCTGTTAAGACAGCAAAAAGTATTGAAACGTGTTAAACCATGATTCCATGGGTTATAGGAAAGAGGGGAGATAAAACATCAGTAGACTTGCTTCTGTTATAACAGATTCTGTCATTATAACCTATGTCAATAAAATATAGTTTTATGCTTTTTATGCAGCTAGTTTCATGATCTTAGGGTTGACATCTAGGATTTTTCCAAAGAATACTAGTCTTCATGGATAACTTAAAGTTTTAGGATGGTATAATCTGGTTTTGCAATACGTTATGGGTTTGCCCATATTCAGTCAGCCAGTGGAAGCTATCTTTCTTTTGCCCCCATCATCATTACTATATGAAGTCTTTTACAACAGTTGTCTACCAACTTTTCTTGACATACAGCTAAGAGGAGTTCTTTATACTGTACCAATATATTTACAGAAGCAACAAGTCAATCCTAAATATTAAAATAAAAAAAAATAGAAAAGCATGACTAGAATAATTTAGGTGTGTTGGGGAACTGACTGGAATATTCCTTAGCATCACTTCCAGTTATCCAGATATACATATTGGATAGGATTTTGCTCTTGATAAGAACTTAAGCAATCCTTTAGGTAACCTTGACATGTATTAAACTATGATTACCTCACACTGTAGCTCAGTTAATATAAATATATTATCTAAATGTGTTCTTCCTGGCTAATAAAGTCATCTCTTATAAATATTTTATATTGATTTTTTACATGTAGTTTATTACATATTTATGCTAGACATCTATTATAGTCTTGGTCCTATAAGTTTTTTTTTCTTGGATATAGACGATACAAGTATGATTTCTACATTAAAATATAATATGGGTTTAATAGCGGGAGCAGAATGAAATAACATTTTAAAACAAATATGAATTGTGTGAGTTACATATCAACATTTCACGCTTCAGCTACCCTACTATAACAGAGTAACATGAAAATGACCAGAGGTTTCCATCCTTTAGATTGATGCTTCTTAAACTTGGCAACCTTAAGCTATGTGGACTTCAACTCCCAGAATTCTCCCCAAATTCTTAGCATTTTGATTCTAAGGAAGTCAGTCAAAAATAAGGCTATTTGTGTTTGTTTCTAGTGGATTCATTATACCCAATATTTTCCAGTTCTCTCTTTTCTAAATGGAAAGACTATGTCATAGAAATATTGATTTAAGATGAACGATAACAGCTATTTAGCTATTTCTTCATACAGCAAAGACCTGTATGGGTACTAAATAACGAAGTGCAATTTTTTTACATCAGGGAGGGTTGCATTGATTTTAGTGAAATTTTGTCCTTAGGCAAAACGGAGAAAACAAGAGCCATAATTTCTTTGCTCTGAATGGTGCAAGAAGAAGCATCAATCATTGACATTTGAGAGAAATGGGATCCATTCTGGTGCAAATTTGAATCGCTAACAAACAACAAATATTGATGATATAAATACAGTGCTCTTGTTTAATCATTGTGTTTTTTCTTAATATGTATTATTTTAGCAGCCTAAGAAATTACAGAAAAGCAATACAATATATGTGTGTCTCTATGTCTCTCTCTCTCTGTG
>JAEANM010025135.1:0-11002 GCA_017656035.1 Myanophis thanlyinensis | reverse complement strand
GTGAGAGTTAGAGTTAGAGCTAGAGTTAGAGTTAGAGCTAGAGTTAGAGTTAGGTCTCCTTGGAGTCAGTGCTGAAAAATTGTGTTAGGGTTAAATTTTTTGAGGTTCTCCAAGGAAAGAGAATGTGACAGCTTTTCCTTTATATTCTTTTGTGGGATTCAGTGAAATACATGGGAGAATCTCATTCATTGTGAATATGAAACTAGGGTTAAGGTTAGGGCCAGGTTTCCTTGGAGTCAGGGCTGAAAAATGGTGTTAGGGTTAGATTCTTGGAGGTTCTCAGAGGAAAGAGAGCATGACAGCTTTTCATTTGGACTCTTTTGTGGTTTGCAGTGAAATATATGGCAAAATCTCATTGACAATGAATGGGTAATCCAACTAGGGTTAGGATTAGGGTTAGATGTGTTTGGAGTCACGGCTGAAAAATGATGTTAGGGTTAGGGTTAGGATCAGGATCAGGGTCAGGGTTAGGGCTGAAAAATGGTGTTAAGGTTAGAATCTTGGATGTTCTCAAAGGAAAGAGAACATGGAAATTTTTCATTCAGACTCTTTTGTGGGCTACAGTGAAATACATGGGAAAATTTAATTAACAATGAAAATGAAACTAGGGTTAGGGTTAGGTCTGTTTGGAGTCAAGGCTGAAAAATAGTAATAGTGCTTGATAAGATGTAAACTGAATGTTGCTTCACGGCATAGCTATATCACATGGAAAAGAACTAGTCCAAGCAGATACCAGTCAAAAATCTAATAGTGTAAGCTACTTATAGCAGATTGATTGAATATACTTTGAAAATATAAGCCAGTATGGGATATTGGTTTGTGTTGAACTATAAGAGGTGAGATTCAGGTTCCATTCTTTCCTTAGGCTTGGAAGCATCCTGGATGACTTTGTATTAGTCAGTGTTTCTCAATTCTAGGTGGGAAATTAATAAAACATCTGTCTACCATCTATCTGGCTGATGGTCTATAATCTTCAGTGAAGAGGCTGTTATGGCCAATCCTTGGGTCACTTAAAGCAGCCAAATTATGTCTTTGAAAGCTTTACAAATGAAGTGGAAAGTTCAACTTTTTTCCAGAAATGTTGTTCTTTTTATTCTTCAGGCTTTGTTTCCCTGGGAAAAGACTGGGAAAAAGGTTTCAGCTGTTTCAGCAATTCCTCTTTATATTATTGGGACACCCTCCACAACAGTGGGGCCTGTGACCATCATAATGAAAGTCTAAAATGGCAGCTAAGTCAAACAAGGAAAGACCTGGTTGTGAGCCAGATGGTCTGAGCAGTGATGACAAAAAAATATATGGGCACTGCTGTCATCCTTGAAAGTTCAAGTTTCAGCAGTGTGATTCAGCTCATAAGCCCATAAGACTTGCAATCTTGAATTTAAGCTACCATTCCCATGTGGTTTCTATTTTCTGTTATTTCTTGTCATTTGCCCAGTTTTCATAAATCCATATCTATATACTAATCAATGACTTAGCCAAAAAAAAATATCTTATGCTTGTTTATCAGTTCATAACAACTTGCCTCCTTTTTTCCATAATGTTAAAAGGAAGGCATTGGGCTTTGGGACCAGCAGCGACATTCTCAGTTTTGAGAGTCAGTTGTAAACATGTAAGCATTTCCCAGAAGGCAAATTGACTTGGCTAAAATAAATGGACGTTCTCTAAAAAGAAAGACCTGGGAGCAGAAAAGAAATCCTAGAGCCAATGCTTCTGTGGTGGAGATGTCATTTCAAGAGCCCAAAACGATTCTATGAAGTCTATGGAAAGATACGAAAGGGCATGAAGAAAGAATGACAATTTTAAACTGCTGTCATAAGGAATGATGTCATAAGAAAACTGCAACCCCACCTGGGCAGAGAACCATCAGCACGGTTTCACTCTAGTTTACAATAAAAATTCTTCTTAACCATACAGTATCATGCATTTGAGAAGATTCTGTCTAATAGCCAAGCTAAGTGTGTGAAGTCCCAAGAGTGAACTTTCCTTTTGACTCCAGGTCTGGAAAGCCTGACAATAAAGAGTCAGCTGTGATTTCTTTACCAAAGCTAGCTGGTCAATAACTCCATTCCTTTGTCACATTCAATCAAAGTCAAAACCTGTCTCTCATTTCTCCAGAGATTTTGCAATCTGTTGTTGGTGTCTCCCCAGAAAAGTGAGTAAATCCTTCACTCCTCCTTCTTAAAATACCTTCACTCTCCCCAACATATGTCTGAATCCAAAATACTAAACTGAAAATGTATGCCTATAACATATGTAGTAGACTGCCCCGTTCACAAAAAGTTGGTTTCTGTGCTTCAATATACACATGCACGCATTAATAAAATTCCCATCCTGAAAAAATACCTATCTGAGAAAAAGTGATTTGTGGCCATTTGTCACAGTTGTGACCATTGCAGCAGCCCCATGACCACATGATCAAAATTCAAATACTTGGCAATTAACTCATATTTATGATGGTCACAGTGTCCAGGAGTCATGTGATCACCTTTTATAACCTTCTGACAAGTAAATTCAATGGAGAAGCCAGATTCACTTTTAAAAAGTGTTACTAACTTAACAACTACAGCAATTCATTCTGGCAAGAAAGGTCATAAAATGGGGCAAAACCCACTTAACAAGTGTCTCACTTATCAACAGAAATTTTGGGCCCGATCATAGTCATAAGTCAAGGACTATCTGTGGTCTTCACTCTACAGAGGGGGGGCTACCGTATATGGTCAGCACATTAAAAATTGGTGAAGCTTCTACTGCAGTATTGTGCATATTATCTTGACTGTTTTGGCTACACCTTGTCAACACCCTTGATCCTTACAATTCCCCCCCCCCCCAGATTCAAAATAGCCAGGGAGTTTTTTTTCCCCAGAGATCTCAAGAATTTCTACTTCTTTCTGAGTATCTGGGTACTCTCTGTCAACTTTCTGACATGTTACACATATTAGTGTCCCAGGTGAAAACCAAAAAAATAAGCCTATTGAAACCAGGAAGGACGAGCAGCATGGCCACAGTTCTGAGGTGTATTTTGTTTTTTTGTATAAGGTTTGAGAAGGCATGTGTTTTCAGTCAACCTGCTTGATTGTGAGGTTTTGTTTTCTTTGAACGTTTTACCCAGGTGAAACCCATTGTTTCCTGCAGGTGAATTTTTGGGTTGGCTGGGTGTCTTATCTCTGCATTTTTCTGGATATCCCCAGTTCCTTTCTGTGAAGTTAGCATTTTGATGTTCTTTGTGGGAGTAAACAGGTGGCCTTGCATTATTGATAGATCCAGCTTCTGCCTTTGACTTAAGAAAGACTTCAGCGTGGAAAGAATGTTATTGTCAGGGACAGTGACAAGAAAGAACAAATCCTGGAAGAAAAAAAAATGAGTCCTCATCAGCCTCTTTTGGCTGTTTTGCATTTTGCTGGACTGGCACAAATACATCTGAAATAATCCAAAATCCTTACTTTAGAGGTTTAGACATAATGACTGCTTTGTTGAAACAAGCTGGAATTTGCAATCTAATTATTAACAATGTTTTCTGATTGTGATTTGTTGCCAAACGTATACCATGATATTAACTCAGATGTGGGTTTGAATATTCAAATAAACCCCTAATACTGGTTTGGCAGTACTGAACGCAAGCAAAGTTGTTATTTCTCTCATTTGCTACACATATTCATGAATATGAAACAAAATGTTCACTAAACTAAAATTCAGCTTTCTATGCTGGCCAATCAAATATTGATTAAAATTAGATCCAACAGCACACTGCCAATGATACTTGAAAAGACATTGTTTCTTTTAATGCTTTGTGTTCCACTGATTATTCTTTATAGCATATTTCCATTTTCTCCATTTTTTCCTGTTTTTTTAAATTATTTTTTTGCATAAATGGGAATGCAAGGTAGCCTACACTTCTCAGAAGGATTCAGAGATTGCAGAAATACAATAAGTTTCTGAGTAACTGTAAAAGGAGAAAAGTCTGAAGAAATATAATTAATTGCTTGACATTCATTATTTTTTGACAGAAATTAATTGTGCAGTCAAAAGATGTTTGAACAAATACTGTCAAAGAAAGTAAAGAAGTGTTCAGGTTACCCTTAAGTGGTGATTTACAAGATAACATTGTCTTCAGTTTCAGTTTCAGATAAATTCAGATAATAAGACAGTGTGTCTTAGTAACAGAGATGTTAATCTGGTGGTAACTCCATTCAGCTCTAAGTTGGGAAATATTTTCCAAAAGAATAGTTATCTTGACGGCAAAGATAGAGTAGGCATCCAATTAAAGACAAGGGAGATTCCATGTCCCATCACTTCAAATAATGGAATATTTGTATATTTATGAATGTGTTCATGGATTCAGGGTAAGTTTCCCAATGATTTTTTTCTAAGCTATCCAGTGGATACAATTAATGTTAAAGTGACAGGGTTTGAAATGATAATAGCACACTCCACTAATTCATTTCTGGTATTCCATTTAGCCTTGTTAGGACTTTCTATTTGTTATTGTAGTACACAATAGGTAGAAGAAGATCTGTCATTTGAAATATACAAGCTAAGCAAGATGTGGCCAACTGACTAAATCAGCTATCAACAGCAGCTAAAGATTATGTTAAGACTATCTCCATGCTGCAGCAACACCAGCTACTTTCAACAATGACTGGGTTGGATTGGGAATAGGCCTTGCATTCCCATCACAATGTTGCAAACGCTATCAGATCTACTCCTGTGAATTGAAAGAGAAACCCAGTCTAAAGTCATGGGTGTCAAACTCATGGCGTCATGTTGCCATCGCGTGTCATTTCACAACATTTTGCCCATTCGCGGAGCTGGGGTGGGTGTGGCCTGTGCATCATACATCCAACCCACGGGCCGCCACTTTGACACCCCTAAAGCATAAGTCAGGAAACAATAAATTGAATCAGGCAGATGGTGAGGATTATGAGAGACATTATAGGGGTGTGATTGTAAAACTGGCTTTCACAAAAAGGTCAAAGTTTAAAGGCCAAGACTGGAAAAGGCCCTGGTGCACTGTACACTACTTAATGATGCTGCAAAGGAGCAAGAGGAGTAGAAGGAGGGAGGAGTAGAGGGGAATGAGCAGAAGGACTCATAAAAAACTATAAGTAGAAAGATAGAAAGCAGTATAGAAATTATAGTAGGAGTCTGGATCAATCTCCCCATATTTTTTTTCCCTCATTGTCTTTCATGGCATTTTATGTGTCTGTCTGGATACAGACACAGACCAATGCAAATTATATCTGGAGCTCATATTCACAGGTAAGAAACCTCCCTTAAATATGGGGAGGGGAAAATGACCTCCCTTAATCTTCTCCCATATTTACTTGTTCCCTCTTTCTTTCTTTTTTCCTGATCCCATGCTTTCCGATAGCCCCTGCCTTTCTCCTCCAGACAGTAGCATTGTGAGGCTGTGATGACATTTTCAAGCCCTTGCGCTGCAAAGCTGATATCTATGGGTGGGCAGAACTGTCAGTCCAGAGATGTTGATGGTGTGTTGCAGATGCAGTGCAGAAAGCAAGTTGCCACCCTCCTCCATGGTTTGTACAAAGCTGTATATTTAATGCATGTTCTCTCTTATCTCTGGTTTTCAGCACCACATATTGTAAGCATTCAGTCTGCCTGTATTTCATCCATCAACAGAAACCCAAGTGTCAGACCCAGTCTACTACTTATTATTTATCAGCTGTAATGCAGTATCCAAAGCATGGCCTTCTCCCAAACAGATCAGTTGGTGGGGGGGGGGGGTTGGTGTTGTCTGCAGAGTAAATGCACGTTGAATGTGTGTGAATTGCACTTCTTGGTACTGATGGATCTGGCTTGCAAAAAGGGCATGGTGCAATTTTAAAAGCAGTGTTCAAGACGTATTATCATGTGTAACATCATACTCTGCCTGCTCTGCTGCTACTGCAGGAAAATGTCAGTGTGCAAAATGGAAACCCTTCCAAGCATGAAAACTTATTTTCTTGAAAAATACATTAAACTGTACAGACCCCAATTTAAAGGGGAAGCCCCCCTTTTCTTCAGGAAAATGACTAAGGGAACAATTAAACAGTTTGGTCTGAAAATGGATTTCTTATACCTTTGTCTTTGTAGTTAAGGTGAATATTAAAGTAGGGAGCTTCTTCTGGAAAAAATTAACCCTCCTACATTTTTCTCTTTGATTTTGTTCCTCAAACATCTGACTCTTTATTCAGTGGAGTTCCGTATTTGGATAAAAAGATCAAAAAGCCCTATGTAGAGGGTAATGGAAGTCTATGATTCTTCCATCTTTTGCACTTTCTAATAAAGCAGAATCTCTGTGGGAATATTCTATTTTTATTTATTGTAATTTGTGAAACAGAATCGAAAAAAATAATAATATAAAAATACAATGACAGGAATGATAGGCATGTTTCCAGTGCATTTATGAACGCCACCTCTATGAATCTCTCAAGTATGAAGTGAGGTTCACAGAAGTCAATTTATAACTAAAACTGTGAAAATCAGGAGCTGAGACAATTGAATCAGGTAAAGCATTCCAGACTTTTGACAACTCAAAATCATATTTTTTTACAGTCAAGTTTAATATTGACTGTAAAAATATATTGACACTCCCATATGTTATATTGGAAAGCTGGTCTCTAAATTATAAGCAATTTGTAAGCAATAGACCTGTTTTGTTTAGTAGGTCCATGAAACCTCCTTCTTCCTTTGAGAGAAGAGAATCATTTCAAAAGATTCTGATAATTCATAAAACTGATCTCATGTTCAGAAATATTCAGATAGGACACCATGCTTGCACATTGTCCTCTGACTCAGAGAATCAACCTCAATCTTGTCATTCTCATAAAAGCCTAAAACTGCCAAATGAAATCAGAACATTTAACTCTCAAGGCAGCACCTCTAGGGAAGGGGAGCTCATCTTTCTATAGATACCTGATTATTTTTCTACAGCTTCAATTGGTTTTAGCTGGTTGTTGAAACAGTGTCCTGTTGTTTTAGTAGAGAGATCAAGTGTGATTTCTGGCTTCAGTGCTTCTTTATATGAGGTTCTTGCCTTTGTTAAGTGTAACATATCTGACTTATTGACTTAGGCTGGATTTCAATCTAAGGATTGGGCCTAGTCTCAGCTACCTAAAATTGCTTGATTTGTCTGGTGTGATTTTTTTTTTCCTATCTAGATCTGGCTCTTTTAGATGTTGTTGGTTTAAAATATTAGGGGAAAAATTGTAAGGCTTCGAGAGAGATAAATATTTGCAATGCTAGATTATTTCTTTAACATTATTTTTTGTGTTTCTTTCCTGAACAGTCTGCCTTTGACTTATTTTAACTTTCAGCAGATTGAGTTGCCATTAATGCCTTTATCCTTCAATAACAAGAATAGATCAGCAGATTATATGCTATATATGCTAGTTTACATTGAGTGACCATGGTTTAAAGTGGTTTCTTCTTCTGGGAAAATCTTAGAAATTGTAGATTTAAATAGGGCATTATGAATCTCCATCAATATACTCAAAATATAATTATTTAAGAAAAGCAATGAGAGTCAAGTGTGCTTATATATAATCTTTAAACCATTAGAGTCCTTCAAATGATGCTACATAGGATGCAAATGTTGTTCCAATGTACCTCTAACAATGACTGGACAGGAAAGGGGGGATTTTTTTTCAAAAAGCACAACAGGCTATATCCTTCATATCATCATTGTAAGAAAAGAGCAGTGTTAGTCCTTGGTAGCCAAAAATCAGGAGTCTGATAGCATAACTCATAGCTCAACCTACTTAAATACCTTATTAGTAAACTACTGTTCATACTGTACAACAGCACTGCATTTTCTTGGACACTGGGTTGCAAGCCCTACTTGAACAGGGATAGCCACTCATCTGAAAGCAGATTCTCACAAGCAGCGATAAACAACAGAATAATGATGTTACAAGGAGAATCAGACCCAGATATTAGTTTGCCTTCACCATCTACAGCAGGGGTGTCAAACTGGTGGCCCATGGGCTGGATGCGTCATGCCCAGGCCATGCCCTCTCCAGCTCTGTGAAGGGGAAAAACATCACAAAACATCACGTGATGGCAATGTGATGTGGCGAGTTTGACACCCGTGAGCTACAGCAGCATCATAGGCCCCAACAAATAGACACACAGGATTAGAGGCATCTCCATGGATGCAACCAGTTTGCACCTATTCACTAGAACTGGTTGTTAACTTTCTAAGCAATTCAGAGAACTGCTGGTTCAGATGGTCATTAGGGCAGAGAACCAGTTGTTAAATTATTTGAATCCCACCACTGTCCACGTGTACTTCCTCTAATGTAATATATGTCATCATCTATCAGCAGAGCCCTTCTGGATTTTATATAGAACAGACTTTGTGCAAAATGGACACAAGTTTAATATCAGGAACCTTGAACAAGGATAAAGTAATATCAGAGCACTTTAATCTCCCTGAACATTCTATTAGAGATTTGAAATTAAACCATTCTGGAAAAAAAAAACCTTTAGGCTGACAGTTGAGCAAAAGATTCCAGAACTCATATGCATCAAAAAGTTTCAGCAAACATACTGGCTTTTTAAAATGTTACAGTCTTATTTGTTAAGATTCTTGTAACCTGTCTCACATGTAATCCACGTCTGCTTTATCACTTTTCCTCTTCCCCCTCTTCCTTCCCTCCACCTAATCCCAATTTAAATCCTACATTAGTTTAGCCACTCCATGCTGTGGCTCATAAAAACTCTTGCCTTTTAATAGGTCTAAATCAGAGTTTTTTCTATTTTTGCATTAGCAATTATTTTTAGCTTTCAAATTTATTAATGAATGGAATATCAATTACAATTTCAGATCTAAAATCTAAGCAGATTGACTGTGGTATCTTAAGGAGTGCATGCTGCATATCTGATTAGTTGATGGCAACATATTTCTTTTTGTGAACAGCTTTGGGTTGATTATCCCAGGCATCCCAGCGTGGGGGTAGCGCAGTGGTTAGATTGTAGTACTGCAGGCTACTTCTGCTGGTTGCTGGCTGCCAGCAGTTTAGCAATTCGAGTCTCACCTGCTCAAGGTTGACTCGGCCATCCATCCTTCTGAGATCAGTAAAATGAGGACCCAGATTGTTGGGGGCAATATGCTGAATCTGCAAACTACTTAGAGAAGGTGATAAAGCACTGTGAAGTGGTATATAAGTCTAAGTGCTATTGCTATATGTAAGATTTTGAAAAAATTCCCTTCACACCTTGATCTTTCCCCTAAAGCATAACACCAACTGTGGAGGCTCAAAGAACCAAAAGCAGATTTTTTTTTTCCCCAGATGTTGTATCAGATTCAAGGTAGTAAGGTTTTTTTAGGCATATTGGATCTCAGTGTCCTTCTGCACTTGTATCTACTCACAGCACAAAATATTTCTTAGCAGTCTCATTTCTCTGTTGGGTCTCCAGATATTGCTTTCATTTCATCTCCTACCAAAGAGTTGATCCTGTCTTAAGACAGTCTTGGTGATACCGTTGTTGAAGTAATAATTTCATCTTTAGTCTAACACTCTTCAAAAGTAGCCTCAAGATATATATAACCAATTACCTTGGGTGGGTGGGTTGGTAATAACTTAGAAGAGGGACAAGAAAAGAAAGAAGGGATCCACCCTGAGGTCGGCAGATTTCATGCCACTATTATTTTCTGCTGATTCAGGGATAGGTGGAGAGCCAGAATAAATATTCTCAACCTGAGATCAAACAACCTGAGATCAAATGGCCGAGCTCACATTGCACAGCAGAATGTAACAAAACTCTCAAGGGTTTGGGTTGCTGGCCAAAGTCGACTCCTCTCAACTTGCTAAAGGTGAATAATCAAAGCAAAATACTTTTTGCTATGTAGTAATATATGCATATATATGTTCTCTGTGGAATTTTTACCTTTCATTCTGTATTTAAATGTTAACCAAATTTTAAATGTATGGTTTGTATTTGTTGCTTTAAGTTTTTATAATGTATTTTAATTCTATGACCATAAGTTGCCTAGACCAGTAACCCTCGGTGAGATAGGTGGCATGGAAGTTTAATAATAAATAAATGTTAATTTAAAACAAAAAACAAAAACTACCCCCCAAGCTAATTAACATATCCTGTGGTTGAGCCTCTTGCTAGATTGGGAAAGCCGTATGCTTTTATATTTTCTTTTCAACAAAAGGTACATTTTGGTATATATTCCAGTTGGTGCAATTAGTCATATATAAATACATTTTCTAATTGTGAAGGGGTAATCAACCAGAGGAAGCCAATTGATGAGCTGATCAAGATTCCTGTGATTGTCACAGCGAGGGGACATAACGCAGAAAACCTGGAAGGCGGATGCATTTAGGAACACAAAGTGAAACAAGATTATGAATGGACATATTTTTAAATCAACTGAAGGAAAGGATAGGTATTGGAGAGGGAGCAAAGGAACTGATTAATTGTAAGCAGTCTATCTTGCTGTAAGTACTTGCTGCAGTACTTAACAAAAACCCAATTGGCCATCATAATGTACAGGTGGTCCTCGACTTATAACAGTGCAGTCTAAATAGTGACCATTCGAAGTTACAACCATACTGAAAAAAGGGACTTATGACCATAAGTCATAAGTCTTGACTTATGACTTTTTCACACTTATGACCATTGGTCACATGATTTATATTCGGATGCTTGACAACTGAGTCACATTTATGACAGTTGCAGTGTCCTAGGATCACGTGAGCATCTTTTTCTGACATTCTGACAAAGCCAGTAGGGAAACCAGATTCATTTAAACAACCACATTACTAATTTAACAACTGCAGTGACTCACTTAACAAATATGGCAAGAAAAGTCATGAAATGGGGCAAAATTCACTTAACAAATTTCTTACTTAGCAGCATAAATTTTGGGGCCAATTGTAGTTATAAGTTGAGGATTACCTGTATATCTATAAATACTAAATACAGTGGTACCTCTACTTACAAAGAGCTCTACTTACAAAATTTTCGACTTACAAATTTTTTTTCAAGAAAA
>JAEANM010025134.1:0-11002 GCA_017656035.1 Myanophis thanlyinensis | reverse complement strand
ATATATATATATTTGTTTTATGCTTCTTTTTGAGCCTCCACACAACATATCCAAATCACTCACATGAATCAAGTATTCTTAAAATTAGTGAAAATTCAAATATCAACGTTCTGATTGTTACATGCCCTATACATGAAATAAAATTGCACAAAGTTATTTTAATCATAAATATGAATAGCAACTTGAAAAGTATGGAAGACCTTATAGTTAATGCAAATAAATAGAGAAAACAATAAAATCTGACAGTAGAGGACCTTTAATATTTCCTCCAAAATAGAAGTTGGTGTTTCATCAAATCCTTAAATACGAATATATAATATTGCTAAATTCCAAAGCTAAACTTTCCAAACCTAGTAGAAAGGGAACCAATAATGTTCTCTTTTGACTGGATTTCATTTTAAATGTACAGATGTGAAAACCTACAGTATTTTATTCAATAAATTATACTCAAAGCTTCACTGCTGTAAACATATCAGCAACAATGTACTGTTTTAGTATAATTTAAAGTAATGATTATATTTTAGTTGTTAAATTTTTTAAACATGCTATGTTAGCGTATAATGTCAAATTATATTCAATTATATTCAGAGATACGATTTGAAATACTTGTACAGTGAAGTTACTAATGGAATTTCATCCTGGGAATGCACATTAGGCTCCAAATATTTTGATCATTAATTATATTGATTAAACATGTTAAAGTCTCACTTTTTCAGCATTTCTTCCTTTTTCTTGTATTGATCACTTCCTTTTTCAAATGGAAAGCCACTGAATTGTCCTACATTCTTTTTCAGTGAAGTAACCTAAAAAAGAATATATTTAGTCAGTATAAAATAATGTTGTAATGTTCTTTATTTTATATAATTGTCAAAATATCAAAACATCAAAGTACAAATGTGTAGCCTTTAAATCAGAAAGCAAATTGGCATGTCAGCTTTGACTAAATTCTAAATATATAACAAAATATTTCATTGAATATAATATATATATTTTTTGTATATAATATATAATGTATATATACAGGGTAGTTCTTGATATATGATCATAATGGAGTCTGCCCATCCATAACAAGACAAGAACAGCTAATTCTGGCTGCACAAGACCAAGCCTTAAGAACAAATGCGCACAAAGGAACAGAACTGAAAAGAACAGACAGCAAATGCCGCCTCTGCAAAGAATCTGAAGAAATAGTGGACCATCTAGTTAGCTGTTGCAAAAAGATGGCACAGACTGACCACAAATGACCAAGTAGCAACAATGATGCACTGGAAGATCTCCAAGAAATACCATTTGCCTGCAAGCAAGAATTGTTAGAGTCATAGAAGAAACAATAGAAAATGAAAATGTTAAAAGCAGTTAACAGACAAGCATCTGCCACATAACCATTGTCAATAAGAAAGACAAAAATGTCTGGATGGTGCACATGGCAGTGCCTGGAGACAGCAAAATAGAAGAGAAAGGACTGGAGAAAATAACAGAATACAAAGATACCCAAATAGAAATAACATGACTGTGGCAAAAGAAAGCAAATATAGTAAGAATAGTAACAGGTATTTTAGAGGCAGTACCAAAAAACCTGTAATACCATTTGAACAGAACAGGATCAGCATTGACAAAATCACCATCAGCCAATTGCAAAAGGCAGCCTTACTCAGAACAGCTTACGTCTTGCCACAATACCTTTTACCTTTATATCATCAAACAACATCTGCCTATGCTTGGGAAGGACTTGATAGGTAGACAAAAATGCCTGGCTGCATGAAGAACCATAATATAGTAATAAAAAACATTTGGGATCTGCAACAAAAATTGAATTGTACTTTGACCCAACACCAGCAGATCCCATATTTATCAAAAGGATACTTAATAACAGAAAAATATTTTATAAGTAGAAAACTATTTATCTGAAAGCCTAAAGACAAGACTTCAAGGAAACCTGTAGCCAATTTTACATTGCCAATAGATATGAAAGCTTAGTTTTCTTGAATAGCAATTTTGTCGCAATTACTATTTGTTTTGGAAATAAAAGGAAACTGGGATCAAATACTGATAGTCCTTGACTTGTGACCACAATGGAGAACTACAATTTTGGTCATGAGTTGTTGCAGTTGTAAGCTGAAGCACACATAACTGTCATCATGGCCATTTTTACAATAGTTGTTAAGCTTGTAACTTCAGTCATTAAGGGAATAATGTGGTCATTAAGAGAATCCAGCACATCCAATTGGATTTTTTGGGGGGCTATTTTCTGCTGGAAAATATTGCAAATCATGGTCACACAACTGGGCAACTCTGCAACCAGTTGTGTATGTAAGCCAGTTGCCAAGCACCCATTATGTGATTATGTAGACATGGGGGTTTGCGTGCAGCAGTTGTGACATTAAAAATGGGTCATAAGTAGCTTTTTTGAAATCCATCATAACTTTGAATGGGTGTTGAATGACCCATTGTAAATCAAGTACTGGTAACCAAAAGATAAACCATGTAATTGTAAGAGGCATAAATGAAATATGTGCCTCACCAGAGTGGGGCTCATCTAGTATTTACCAGGACTAGGGCCTTTATGGCAATGGCTCCAATACTTTTGGAATCCCCTCCACATAACTGCCTTCACTGGGGTGTCTGAGAAATTTACCTTTATAGCTCTTGCTTTTATTTTTATAGTTTATCATTTCCCCTGTAGAAGACTTGTTTTCAATCTGCTTTTAAGAATGATAGCATGTTTTTATGAGCCAATTTCTGATCATTTTAATTATTTATGGTTTTGTTATTTTGTTTATATTATGTAGTATATTTTCAATTTTGGATGTGATTGGAATTTACTGGATTATATTGCAAATTGCTGTAGGCTTCCATTGATACCATATGCAGCATACAAATGTGCTCAAATCTAGGAAATGGTGTGATATCATAGAATCATTATATAGCAACTTAAAACAGTATGAATGAAAAGCGTGTTATGAGATTTCTTACTGTGCCTGGCCTGTTGTAAAGAAGTTTGTGCAAATTTCGAAGTTCATCAGTTTTCTTCTTACTTAAAAAGTACTGTATTCTTTCAATTTCACAAAGTTTTTGACCCTTTCCTGAAAAGGCAAATATTATGTTGTAATTATCAAACAAAGTTACTTAATCACTTTTTAGCCAATCTGTTATTTGCTTTAATCAAAACCTATCCCGATATTTATTGCAATACTGCTTCAAAGTAAACATTAAATGTCCCAAATACCCAAACATAGGATAGTTTAGAAAATTACAAATGTGATCTTTCATATTATATACATGAAGGCTTTCTCTTCAATTAATACTCAAACAAAGAAAAATGTGATATGCAAAATAAATAACTTGCCTGGTGTAATTGTAAAAGGTTCCTTCTGTAATGATGACACTTGCATTGTCAATCTTTCTACTTTCTTCTTCTCTCGTTTTCCTTCAACAATGAGGCTCTTTTCTGAAAGACAATTTATACTTTCATGCAACCAGGAAAGTGGTTGAAATTACTGCACAGAATAAACACAAATAAATATGTAGGTTTAAGAGTGTTTGTATCACTTGAAAAAGCATTCTGACCTAAAATATTGGCAAATTAGAGTCAGATGTATCAAAGCTCAAGTAATTTAACAATTTATCCATTAATGGAATGGAATAGAATAGATTCATCTGACAAAGTGTAATTAGACAGAAGGAATTTCTCTGGTTCAGCAGCTCTAAATATACATAAAAAGCATCAGAATCATCACTGGAATCTCTACAGTTTTAAGCATATTCAGCTCCAGACTGTCCAGCTGCACCATATGGCCAGTTGTTCAATTCCCATCTACATGCAGATTCATCAGTCTCAAATGAGGCCAATGACAGTTGCATCATCTGCAAACTTCAGTACTTTAACAGAGGGATCCCTAGAGATGCAGTCATTGATTTACAAAGAGAAGAGCAATGGAGAGAGAACACAGCCTGCTCGAGTGCTAGATGTAATTTTCCTTACCTTCCCCTTTTGCTTCCTATTTGTCAAAAAGCTAATAATCCATTTAAAAGTATGGACAAGCACAGTGAGCTGAATCAGCTGAGAATAAAAAAATCCTGGAATGATGGTATTGAATACCAAGCTGAAGTTTAAAAAAAGGACCTGTGCACTGGTCTCCGGAGATTCAAGGTGTTGCAAGTTGTAGTGCAATGCCATACTGACCGCATCATCTGTCACCCTATTTGCTATAGGCAAACTACAAGGGATCCATGATGACTTTCAGGTGGGCCAGTACTAAAATTTCAAAGGTCTTCACAAGTACAAATGTCAGAAAAACTAGCCTAAAGTCATTAAGCTCCCTGATGCAGGATTTCTTAGGAAATGGGATAATAGTAGAGAGTTTGAAGCAAGAAAGGACATAACACATCTCCAGTGATTTATTAGTGTGAAGATGGGGACCAATTATTTAGCACAAGCTTTCAAACAAGGAGTTACTATTTGGGGCTGGTGCTTTTCTGATCTTTTGTCTATGAAATGAACCTCACACATCTTTTTCTAAGGTAACCAGAGTAGAGAGCCCAGAAGGATGGAGATAGGTGAAGGAAAATTGGCTATTGTTGGTATATATGAGGTGGGGAAGGTAGCAGTAGATGACAGTGATCTCCTCTCAGACCTACAGTAGAACACATTCGGTTGATGATTCAGTGGGATTTTATACATTATTTCCTATCAAGCACTTTCAATACACTTTAAAATTTAAGGATCATGAAAATAAAGTATAATTTATGTTACATTAACCAAGTAACAGGTTCTTTGGTTGTTTGTTTGCATTCTACACTACAGAATGAATCCAGTGAGTATGAAGGATCTCCAGTCAACCAGAGAACCATGCAATAAATAAACGAAAATCAACATATTTCCCTGCATGATTCAACATTGGCGTTATAAGTATAGAAAAGAATTATTGTAGTTTAATATCAAATACTGATTTCAGTGTTCTGATACTTGAAAACATCTAAGCATAGGTTAAAGTAGGAAACCATAAAAAGTTAAATTGAGGATGCTAGTGAAAATATTGATAGGCTTTTAAAAATAATTTTATTATATTTGCATAACTAACAATATACAAAATAATTTCCAGGTCTTAGAAGTGAATAAATTTGAGTTGGAACAATTCTATAGAGGTAAAACTCTCTACTTTGTCTTGATACTTCTATATTTTTTATACTTCAAATATATTTATACTTTCTTCACTGTTGCCTACAAATTAGGAAGTGCATTGCTTGGTTTTGGGGGACCAAAGGATTTTGTAGATAGATGCAATCTCAATAGATGAATCTTTAATCACAAATAGACTAGCAGGAATTTAATGAATACTGAACACAAATATGAATTACTATACGTTCCAAAGCTTTTTTAGTTAGCAGAAGACAATGAACAAATAGCAACAAAATATTTCTAAATACATGGTATATAGGGTTGTGCTTCATTTCTCTTAAGCATGATGAGTGAATATAATTAATAAAAATGTTTTAAATTAAATCACTAGAAATGAAAATATTACCTCCCAATGTCATTAACTATTGCTTGACATTCAACTAAGTATTTACATAAATAGTTCAAATAAAAGAACTATACTTATTAGAGACTTAATGCAAAGATCAAACATTTTGGTGCCATGATCTGCTAAATTAAATGCATTTGTGTGACAAGTCCTTTCTATAAATAGAATTATCATAACAAAGTGACATGGTTCACATGCCTGGGCAAGCCTAGACAATGGGGCCCTATCAAAGTGTAGTCTGACAACTTTATTCAGAGAGAATGGAGTTGTATATATTTATTTATTTATTATTTACAGGTAGTTCACTTATAACCATCCATTTAGTGACTGAAAGCTAATTTTAAAAAAGTGACTTATGACCAGTTCTCACGTGACCATTGCAGCATCCACATGGTTATGTGATAAAAATTAGACACTTTGCAACTGGCATGCATGCATTTCTGGTTGAACTGTCCTGGGGTCATGTGATCACCATGTGACTTTCCCAAGACAGATTCATTGCAATCATATGATTCACTTCACAAATGCAATGATTCGTGTAACAACCATGGGAAAAAAAAAGGTAACAGAATTTATTTATTTATTTATTTGATTTTTATACCGCCCCCTCTCCCAAAGGACCCGGGGCAGTGTACAGCTGTTCAAAAACACAAAGTAAATTTAAAACAAATTAAAATAAACTAATTACCGAAGGGCTCAACTGCGGTTGAAAGTCAAGGACTACCTGTAGTATAGTACAGCCAATGCTGGCTGCTTCTTTTGCCTATTTCTGGCGGAATCTTTTTAGTGCCTAATCCCAGAATCCCCTTTGGAAGAATCTAAATCAGCAGAACAACCTCCTCCACTAGCTTAGAAGTCAGTCACACATATGTAAGCAATCTCAAGGCATTAATCAGAGCCAGGCCTTGTGCCTGACCTGAGATAGACGACTTGGTGAATCTTGCACAGGTGGAGAGGCACTAACAGTACAGAAATCTCCTCAGCACACTTTTCCCCAGATAGCCTGTCTCCCCTCCTGGGCTATATAAGCACTGGGCATGCCAGTACCTGTTGCAGTAGGATAGTAACTTAGCAACAGGAAAGGCCTGTGAAAAACAATCGTGTTTTTTTTTTTTTTTTGCTCCTATAGCAGATCTACAGGCACCAATAGTGAAATGAGACTGTGGAGTTTGTACCAGGAGTGTATCTTTGCTCCTCAACAGAAATGATTTTCTGTTCTCTTTCACATTGGGAAGTGCATTCCCTTTCAGGCAAATCTGATGAGACTCATTGAGACTTATTACTGTTTCTCTTTTCTAACCCCTGTCTGAAAGTAGAAATTATCTTTGTGCAAGCTTGGCTTGTAAATGAACAGCTTTATCAATGCCAAACCATGCTTCCACTAAGCCAGGACAAAGTGACAGTCAGTTTCTTCAAAGAATGAGTATGATTCCCCACCTTTTAAATGTGACTACTGAAGGTCACATCCCACAATTTGAAGTTTCCCATCTTAATGCACAATGAACAGGAAAAAAATGTAATAAAATTATTCCACTGTTTTCTACAATCTACAATAAACTTCATTCTGGAGAGTTTCTACTTGAAAATGACAAGGAGCCAGAGGAGGATGGGATCTGCAAATAGCTTGCTGTCTATACAGCCATTTTGTATCTCAGTTTAAAATAAATTCCATTCACCTTTTTCCTCTTCCTCTTCTTCTTCCTCTTCATCGTCCTCACTGTTTTCAGCTTTGTTCTCAGTTCGTGGTTCTCTTTTTTCTGTTTGTTCAGTAGAAAGTAAACCATCTTTTTCAGAAACAGAAGACATATCTGCTTTCTTTCTGCATAAGACAATATGGGGAAAATATCAACTTAGTATGATGCATTTATTATTGCTAGTACTGAGACTTTCAACACACAGTAGCAGTGTTGCACCTTCTAGCACAAAGGTTCATACAATATGCATAGTTATAATTGGTTTATTCAACTTCATGCAGTTGATGGAGTGAGTGTGCAACAGATGAATTTGTACAACATGTTTACCAACTGGATCATTTAATGGAAATAACCACTCATCTGGTCTTGTGTAATACTCCATACCATACCATACCATAAACTAATCATACTGGTACACGTTTCACAGCATGTCACACTAAAATACAGTTGATCATTTTCTAATGCAGTATTGATGTTTACAGATTGTCAGCTCATAGAAACAAAATATCTTTTTTGAATAACACCAAAAAGGACCGTTTCTTAGTTGCACAGTACTATGTACTGCTTCAATGTTTTAACTTTTAACAGCTATTTTGAAACAAATTCTCTAATAGCTAATGCCTGGAGTAAGCCTTATCCCAATACCTCACAATGGTGAGATGGGCTGATAATAATAACAACAGATATCAGTCATCAAAACCAGAAGCATACAATTTAATGATATCACTGTACTAGGAGATGCCAAAGTTGAAGAAAAAGTACTAGAAAAAAAAATCACAAAATATTGCGACCCGGCCATTGAAACTACGATTATGGATGAAACATGTGACAGTGATACCCATTGTCATCAGGGCATATTTGGCACCATGTCCAAGAATTTTACTGTTAGAAGAAATGTCCATGTGGTTCAGTTCCAAGTGGGGAAAAAGACAGTGGAAACATGGAGGCTGCTTGGAAGGATGGTTTTATTGGTGGAGCAGGATCAGGACCTCATGGCTGGAAGTATCTGCTGGTGGGGGCAGGAAGCAAGAATCTGCTGGTGGGGACAGGAGACTATTTCTGTTTTAAGATTTCTATTAACTTTTTAGAGGAAATATTCTGCCTTTTAATATTTCCTGGAATATTTCATTTTTTTCTAGGAGAGAGGTGGGTACTAACTTCTAACATTACAAAGTACATCAAGAAATTTCAGCTTCCTGCAATAACACCAGTGGAACTGCAAAAAACTGTGCTAGTTGGAACATGGTACATTTTAAGAAGATACTTGGCCGATACCTAGAATGCTGGCAGTAAACTGTCTCAACTATCAGTGCCACTCAATAATATTTGTAATACATTTTTAAATGTTCAGTTGACTGAGTTTCATGTTTAATTAATAAAAGTTTTATAATAGTAAATTCAAAAAATCAAGGCACTACGAGTGGGAAATCAAAACGAGCCCACCTTCCCCCTCAGAATTGCAAACCCGAGTAACTTGTGAAAGAAAGTCGGTTGGGTGACTTTAGGCCAGTCCCTTTTTCTCAGCCCAACCTACCTCGCGGGGTTGTTTGTTGTGGATAAAAATAGGAAGTTTAGAAGTATTAAGTCTGCTCGCCTGAGTTTTAAAGGAGGAGGAGGAGGAGATTGCAGGCAAGGAATTACAGGGACGTGAGGCAGAGGAAGAACACCGAGGCTAAAAAATTACACGAAGAGAATAATAATACAATGTAGCGGCCGAGGAATTACGCGGCGTCCCCAAGAGGCGAACTCCACCGTGATTTATCCCATTTTACTACCGTTGCTTGCTTAAAGACCATACGCTCCTCTAGCCTCAGAGGGCAGAGCACAGAGCCCCGGGCAGCCGGTGAAAGGCAGAATTCCGGCGGGAAAAACAGTTGGAGCCGCGGAAAACATCAGGCCTCGCGCTGGCTGGAATTGAAGTCCACTCTGAGGGGAGCAGGGGAGTGAGGCCCCTTTCCTGACGGGTCTACGAGGCGCCGCGCTAGGCCCTCCCCGCTCCCCCGACCGGGTTTCAGACCCAGCACACAATCCCTTCTCCGGCCGGGTTTCTCACAAGCATCTTTTCGGCCGTTATCCCAACAACACCCAAACACCCACCTCGGATACTTCGGGGCGCTTCTAAGAAAACGGGCCCAGCAGCGACGGAGGCGGCCCCCGGACGGCGACAAAAGAAAGCGCTTCAGCAGGGCACGGGCCCTCTTTAACAGAAGAGGGAGGGTGGTATTGGCGTTAACTGGCTTTCCTCGCGGAAAATCAACAACGTTTCAAAATGGCGGGTTGTCAAAGGAGAAGAAGGAAGCGGGAAAGTGCCGGCCAATAGATGCTCAAGGCGTAGTCCCGAGGAGGCGGGGTTAGAAAGTGATGGGCAGGGAAGGAAGTCACGCTAATTTTCGAGGAAAGTAGGCGGAGCATGCGCAGAGTCGGAACGCTGTCTGAAGCGGATCACCTGCACTTGACCGCGCGCTTTTTTTGTTCTTAATTGTGAGGCGGAAGTTGCATTCCATTCTAAATCCAGAGAATGGAGGAAGGCAGGCAGGCAGGGTATTGTTTCTCAGAGCTTAGCTTCCCCCCCCCCCCATAAACTCAGTGGGGCAAAGTACGTGATTTATTTACCCGAAATAAGTGGAATAAATAGGGCAGGTATAGCTTATCCTTGTTAGAAGTTAGTACCCGCTCCTCTCCTAAGAAAAAATAAAATATACCAGGAAATATTAAAAGGCAGAATATTTCCTCTAAAAGGTTAATAGAAATTTTAAGACAGAAATAGTCTCCACCAGCAGATTCTAGCCTCCTGCCCCCCACCAGCAGATACTTATTTGGAAGACAATAGACTGAACTAGCTTTATTTGCATCAGAAAAAGGCCCTCACCCTCAGGTCATTATGGGATTGCCCAACTGTCCACATGGCGCAGACAAAAGATTCAACCAAGCTTGGGTCTCAAAAGACAACTTATAAAGTTACCCTTGCATGGCACCATGGGAATCTGACAACCAGTCAGAACACAAGCCCAAATTCAAACTACAACAGGGTATAAAACCCAGGGGCTCTCAGCATCTCAGCCCTTTTTGCCCAGAACTTCTAGCCATGAGGTCCTGATCCTGCTCCACCAATAAAACCATCCTTCCAAGTAGGCTCCATGTTTCCAGTGTCTTTTTTCCCACTTGGAACTGAACAGCATGGACATTTCTTCTAACATCCCAAAGAGGTTGAATTCTTGGTTTGGTCTGTGCTTAAATGAGTTGCACAAAGCAAAGATTAATTGGATATGACTAGTCTACTGAAAAGAAGGGTTAGGGGTGACATAATAGCAGTGTTCCAGGATTTGAGGAGCTGCCACAAAGGGGTGTGTGTGTCAATCTATTTTCCAAAGCACCGGAAGGCAGGACAAGGAAGGCAGGACAAGAAATGAGGGATGGAAATTAATCAAGGACAGAAGCAACCTAGAATTAAGGAGAAATTTCCTGACAGAACAATTAATCAGTGGAACAGCTTCCTTCCAGATGTTGTGGGTGCTCCAACACTGGACGTTTTTAAGAAGGGATTGGACAATCATTTTGGTCTGAAATGATGTAGGATCTCCTGCTTGAGTAGGGGGTTGGACTAGAAGACCTTCAAGGTACCTTCCAACTCTTATTATTGTTGGAAGTTAACACCTACTCCTCTCCTAGAAAAACAAAAACATTAAAAGGCAGGATATTTCCCTTAAAAGGTTAATAGAAATCTTAAGACAGAAACTCAGCCCTAGCCTCCTGCCCCCCACCAGCAGATACTTATTTGGAAGA
>JAEANM010025133.1:0-11002 GCA_017656035.1 Myanophis thanlyinensis | reverse complement strand
TGTAATTGAGATTAATAAAAGGATATAGATTGTAAATAGAAAAATATATAGTCATTGGTTGAACATGGAATATTAAACACTGAGAATTCTCGTGTAAAAATGAAGGAGTAAAAGACCAGTCAAAAAATATAAATAACAGATGTGTATAATATTAAGATAAATAAAATGATAAAAATTAAAATATAATTATATGAGAAGATTATGAAAGAATGGCACCATTTTTTTGGGATAACCAACTGATACACTGCAACCATTGAACTGGATGATATATATAGATACTATATATTTTAGATGTATGTTTTTTATGTTATGTATGTTTTTTTTTTTTTGTGAGTATGTGTTTTAAAATAAAAAATTCTTTAAAAAAAGAAAAGACCAGGGCTGACTTACTCTTGTTCCATGGCGTTAAACACCACCGACTGTGCCATGACGAAGCAGTTGGGGTCCACCTGCCCATCTTCCCCGCAGATTTTGGCTGTAAATTCAACCCAAAGATAGTCCTGTTATAGCGTCGCAGGGTTTGAAACCCAAGGGAGGGAAAGGGGTGGGGGGGCAGGATGTGTCTTCCCCTTCCAGCCCCATTCCCCGCCCCCCCACCCAAAGTTTTGTTATCCTGCCGAGACGGTTTGGGGGAGCGCGCCACGTCTTACCCACGATGTCGTTTCTCATCTGCTCTGTGACGGGTATCGGTTTAGCAGCATCGGGAGAGATATATTTGGTAAAAATGGTCACTGCGTCCCGTTCAATACCTAGGAGCGGGGGGGTTGGGGGGAAAAGGGGGACAAAGTGGATTGGGCCCAGTTTTTGCTACAGAGAGGAGTTCGTCTGAGAGGAAACGGTTCACCGGTTTGCAAAAACTTCCGCGCCGAGGTTAATTTTTTGTTTTTTTTCCCACCCCGAGAAGGAAGGAAGAGTTACACAATCCCACCCAAAAGAAGAAAACTGAACTTCTGTTGGTGGAAAGGTAAATCTCCTTTTGCCCCAGAAATAAGTGACTAATTGTTTTTGAAACTTTTTCAGAAACGAGTCTTCCCTCCCCCTCTTGAACAAGTTACAGGTATAGTCCTCGACTTACGACTGTAAATCAAGCCCGCACTTGCGCCCAAAATCGCACCCCGTAATTGAACCCACAAAAACCGGGACGGTGGTAAAAATAAGTTATCACACGGCCCAGTCTGTTCACCACTTGCTTATTCTCTTGTGATCCCTTCCTCTCCAACTTCCACACTCCCTTATGGGAACAAAAAACCAATAGATTGGACACAGGACAATGTATACAGGTAGTCCTCGACTTACAGCTGTAAATCAAGCCCGCAGTTGCACCCAAAATCGCACCCCATAACTGAACCCACAAAAGCCAGGACAGTGATAAAATAAGCTATCATACGGCCCGGTCTGTTCACCACTTGCTTATTCTCTTGTGATCCCTTCCTCTCCAACTTCCACACTCCCTGATGGGAACAAAAAACCAATAGATTGGACACAGGACAACGTATATAGGTAGTCCTCAACTTACGGCTGTAAATCGAGCCTGCAGTTGCACCCAAAATCGCACCCCATAACTGAACCCACAAAGCCGTAACGGTGGTAAAATAAGTTATCACACGGCCTGGTGAACACTTGCTTCCTCTCTTGTAATCCCTTCCTCTCCAACTTCCACACTCCCTGACAGGAACAAAAAGCTAATAGATTGGACACAGGACAATGTATACAGGTAGTCTTCAACTTACGACTGTAAATCAAGCCCGCAGTTGCGCCCAAAATCGCACCCCATAATTGAACCCACAAAGCCATGACGGTAGTAAAATAAGTTATCACACGGCCTGGTCTGTTCACCACTTGCTTACTCTTTTGTGATCCCTTCCTCTCCAACTTCCACACTCCCTGATGGGAACAAAAAACCAATAGATCGGACACAGGACAATGTATACGGGTAGTCAGTTCATTTAGTGACTGTTGAAAGTTACAATGGCAGTAAAATTCAGACATTTGGCAACTGACTCGTATTTATGACGGCTGCAGTATCCCGGGATCACGTGAACTTTTTTTGCAAACTTCTGACAAGCAAAGTCAACGCAGAAGCCAGATTCACTTAACAATACTGTGTTACTAACTGAACAACTGCAGTAATTGACTTAACAAGGGTGGCAAGAAAGGTCACAAAATGTGGCAAAACTCCCTTAACTGTCTCACTTAGCAACAGAAATTTTGGGCTCAATTGCGGTCGTAAATAAGGACTTTCTGTACACGTTTTAAAAACAGGAACTGTCCTTCATGCTACAAACTTATTAGCTGAGCTTTGCAAAACAAGACATCCTCTCTCCGGAATAGACGCCCTGTTAGGTTTAACAAAATTAACAACAACAACAACAACAAATTGTGAAGGATTAACAGGGTGAACCGGAGGAAGGGATTAATGAAGAACTATCTCAGTTGTACTCCGGTGACCTGAGGTTTAGGATTACACCCACAACACAAATATCTCTTTGGAGCCTAAATTTCTTCCTTCTCCCGTTTTGCAACCCTGGATTTTGAAGCTGTGTTGCACACAAACCATGGATTGTGGGTTTAATGCAAACTCAGGCCGACTAGTCCAGCAAGACAGGCTGCAATTTAGCCAGCAAATCTTACATTTAAGAGGGGGTGGAATTCAACTCCCACAATTTCCAAGCCAGCATGATTTAAGATGGATGGATTTCAACTCCCAGAATTGACCGGCTAGTCATTGACCGTGACTAGCTGGGGAATTCTGGGAATTGAAGTCCGTCCATCTTAAAATACCCAGGGTTGACAAATAGCACTTTTAACTTTTCCTCTTGAAGAACCAAAACTCCGTTTATAGGACCATACTGGTCATATTTGTATCCTGAGTTGAGGCAGTCTTTGACTTACAGCAGTTCATTTAGTGACCGTTGCAAGTTACAACGGCACTGAAAAAAGTGACTTAGGGCCGTTTTTCATACCTGTGACCACTGAAACACCGCTCTGGTCATGTTATCAAAATTCAGTCACTTGGCAACTGACTCACATTTATGACCGTTGCAATGGGGTCACGTGATTCCCCTCTTGCAACCTTATAACAAGCAAAGTCAACGGGGAAGCCAGACTTACTTAACAATTGTGTGACTAATTTAACAATGGTAGTGATCCCCTTAACAGCTGTGGCAAGAACGGTTGTAAAATGGGGCAACCTCACTTTAAAAACATTTCACTTAGCGACAGAAATGTTGGGCTCAATAGTGGTCGTACGTCGAGGACTACTTGTAGGTCTTTGAATGAGGACGACTCTGTAAACTACAGATAGTCCTCGACGTATGACCACAATTGAGCCCAAACTTTATGTTGCTGAGTGAGAATTTTGTTCAACGTGTTTTGCCCCATTTTACGACTTTTGTTGCCACAGTTGTTAAGTGAATCACTGCGGTTCTCGAATTAGTAACCCAGTTGTTAAATGAATCTGGCTTCTCTACTGACTTTGCTTGTCAAGTCATAAAAGGGGATCACCTGACCCTGGGACACTGTAACCGTCATAAATGTGAGTCAGCTGTCAAGCATCCGAATGTACGTCACGTGACAGTGGAGGTGCGGCAACGGTCGTAAGTGTGAAAAATGGTCCTTCTTTCCAGTGCCGTTGTAACTTTTTGTTCCCATCAGGGAGTGTGGAAGTTGGAGAGGAAGGGATTATAAGAGAGGAAGCAAGTGGTGAACAGACCAGGCTATGTGATAACTTATTTTACCACCGTCATGGCTTTACGCGGTCACTAAGTGAATTGTTGTAAGTCGAGGACTCCCTGTACTTCTAGAGATCGTGGACCGGGCTTACTTTTCATGAGTTTTCCTGACAAGTCCTTTAGTGCAAAGGGAGGGCTATTTCCACCGGACGCCGAGACCATGGAAGCATCTTGAGAGTCGCCCAGAATAAAACAGTCCTCGTCTTCTGACGAAGTCAACCCCAAACGGGGTTTGTCGCCGCCTTGGCCGAGCAGCAAATGGTTCCGAAGAGTCAAAGCGGGCCGCTTCAAACGTGCCAAAGCGGATTCGGCGGCGCAACGGTCATCCAGTCCTCCGTTGAGCGACTCGCCGAAGGGGGGAAACCCAGGTGGGTCCTGCTGCTGTGGCCGCGGGCAAGGGGACACCGGCTCGGCCAGGGAGCTGTGCTTCACGGTGTTCAAGCTGTGTGCTCTGATGCGGGACCAGGTGGCGGAGCGGAAAGTCTCGGCTTCCAACCAAAACCGGACCAAGTGTTCCATGCGGTGGAGCTCCATGTACTGGGCGAAGTACGGGAGGGCCACGGGGTCACGCAGGACTTGCGCCAGGGTCTTGGAGAGGCTGGATTTGGTTTCTTGGGCTTGGTAATCCAGGCAGGAGCGGCCTAGAGGAAGCAGAACGAGAAAAGGTAAGAAGTGGAATGCCGTGGAGAGACCCGGGTTTGGAGAGAGGCAGCCAATAAAACGATCTCGTAGACCAGGCACGTCAAACATGCGGCCCATTGCAAGCGCATCAGCGGCCCGCACAGACAATGTTTTCCAGGCCACCTTGGATCCTTCTTGAGCAGAAAGGCGGGGTAAAATATTTTCAATCAATCAAAATTAAGTCAGTGAGTAAACAGGAAGGATAACTCTACACGCTGTCTTGAGTTCACTGTTGGAAAAAAAAGGCAGTCTAGACACGTAACAAATAAGCCAAAAAGCTTCCGAGGCGGCTCCCCGGGGAAGAGAAATGCCTTTCTGCTGGAGCGACAGCAACTCCTCCTTAGCCTGGTCAGAGGAGCCGGTTGGATGAGGCCGGCCCTTGTAACTTGACTTGCGCCGCCACCAGTGTGTGTTTTCTGCTTGTCCCGCCGTCCCAAGACCAAGATGGGCCATCCTCCAAGCTGCCACGGGTGAGCCCGGCCACTGCCGCCCAACTGAAGGGAGTGCGGCCCTCATCGTAACTCAAATGTGACAATATGGAGTCCCTTGGGGGACTCTGAGTTTGACATGCCTGTCGTACATGACCCTCACCCTGTCAGGGACCTAGAAGTACTCACCTCCTACGATCTAAGCCCCAGAGCTCACTGCAACAGCATTGCCAAAAAAGGCACCAAGAGTTGCTAACCTAATCTGGAGTAGCTTCTTCTCCGGTAACAGTGTACTGCTTACTGTTGCGTCTGCGCCGACACTTTTTCTTTGGTTCCCCCCCCCCACTTTTTAACCAAATTGAATTATAATTTAAGTAACTTTTAAACAACCCCTAAGCAACATCTAAGCAAACAGTAAGCAATCTAGACTAGCTGAGACGTGGCCCGGGAGGAGAACGAAGGACAGAGCTAGAAAAGATGGCGTTGGGATGACAGGCTCAGGAGACCGCTGAGCTCTGCTGGGGCAGGTGGAGACGGAGGCCTTGAGGAACCGCTGAGGTACTGAGGCAGAGGCTTCAGACCACTGAGGCGCTGAGGCCCCGAGGGATCGCTGAGGCGGAGCCTGTGAGGGTCCCCTGTGGGATTACTGAGGCGGAGCCTTTGAGGGACCACCGAAGGATCGCTGAGGCGGAGCCTGTGAGGGACCACCGAAGGATCGCTGAGGCAGAGCCTGTGAGGGACCACCGAAGGATCGCTGAGGCAGAGCCTGTGAGGGACCACCGAAGGATCGCTGAGGCGGAGCCTGTGAGGGACCACCGAAGGATCGCTGAGGCGGAGCCTGTGAGGGACCACCGAAGGATCGCTGAGGCGGAGCCTGTGAGGGACCACCGAAGGATCGCTGAGGTGGAGCCTGTGAGGGACCACCGAAGGATCGCTGAGGCGGAGCCTGTGAGGGACTGCGGAGGCGTCCTGAGGCAGCAGCAGGAGTGAGAGCATGGGGCAACCAAGGAGACGGCCTTGGGAGACTGCCGAGGTTCGCAGCGCCAGGATGACCTCGGGAGACTGTCGAGGTTTTGCTGGAGGTTTGCCAGAGGCAGCAGTGCCAGGAGCGACCGAGGAGGAGATCATCAGAGACACTGAGGCGAAGGCAGTGGCCTTGAAGAAATAGCCGAGGACTGAGAGGGCAGAGACCAGTCATGGAGACCTGGGACGGTACCACCGGATAGACACTGGTCGTAACAGCAGACATTTTTGTTTCATCTCTGTTCCTTCCCTCTCTACTTGAGTGTTCACATCCTTTCTAACTGCTCCCTATCCCTATCCTTACTACAGTCTATTCCCCTTGCTTTCCTCGATTTTGCAGTCGCGTAAGCATTTCACTGCATGTCATATATGTGTCATGTATGTGACAAATAAAACTTGAACTTGGGCATACAAAACTTCTGCCAGACCAATACAGCTCATCCGCCTGGAATCCACACGGTATATTGGACATTAACACAACTGAGCGAGTCCAGAGGCATTTCAACGAGAAGAGTACCCGACTCCTTGTGAATTCTCAAGTTTCCTCTATCCGCTATGTATTCGAGATGGCCAGCTATTAATATTTATATGTTTAGGTTTTAGGTACATTACTTATATATGGATACAGCACATCTGTGTACGTATGTGTACACTTTTGAGAGCAGGCCACACAATTTCAATTTTAATGTGTAATTAATTTTTTCCCACAGGGGATTAAAAAAAAATACAATTAAGGGGATCTTATTAAAAAGTGACCAAGCTCACCCAGGTCTCCAAAATGGGCAGCTTCCATGTGGCTGGGCTGCTTCTTAAGGGCGGCTGTGCGACTGCTGCAGGATTCCATGTTGGCCGAGATGGCGTTGATCGCCACATGGCTTGGTCCGGCGGCCTCGAGCAAGGCATGGTTCCGGGTACCTCTCTGCGGAGAATATCCTGGGGCTGTAAGGAAAGGAAAGGGAAACACAAGGCGATGCTGGGTTAGATTTGCAGGGCCTGCCGGACATCCCAGTGTTGTATATACAGGTGGTCCTTATTTATTTATTTATTTATTTTATTAAATTTATATACCGCCCCATCTCCGCAAGGACTCGGGGCGGTTCACACCTTGACTTACAACCATAATGGAGCCAAACATTTCCGTTGCTGCACGAGATAGTTCTTAAGTTAATTTTACCTCCCTTTTACGACCTTTCTTGCCGCCGTTAAGTTAGTCACACAGTCGTTCAGTGAATCTGGTTTCCCCCTTTGTTGTAAGGAGGTCGCAAAAGGAAATCATCTGACCCTGGCACACTGAAAACCGTCATAAATGCGAGTCAGTTGTCAAGCATCTGAATGTAAATCACCTGACCATGGGGATGCTGCAATGGTCGTAAGTGTGTGTGTGTGGGGGGGGAAACGGTCATAAGTAATCTTTTACGGTGCCTTTCTAATTTCGAACAGTCGCTGAATGAACTGTTGTTAAGTTCTTGATGCATGTTAGCAATTCGGACCAAACTTTCTGTCACTAAGTGATACAGTCATAAAGCATCCCCAGTGGGAATACTTTCTAAATAAATCAGCAGGGAAGCGTTCTGACCCAGCTCCCAAAACACGACCAACCCTCTGAGTGAACGCAAAGATTCCTCTAATTAGGAGCGCCGGTAGCCCCGGCAAAAGTTTCTCTCTCAACGCAGGCTAACAAGTCCCAATGGCCGGAAGATGAATTTAATTTAATTTAATTTAATATCAAGATTTCTATACCGCCCCATCTCCCAAGGGACTCGGGGCGGTGTACAGCCAAGTAAAAAATACATATAAACAATTTAAAACCAGTTAAAATTAATTAAATTAAGGCCGATAAAAGTTATAAAATTTAGAGAATTGAAATTTGAAATTTAAAATTCAGCAAGTTAAAATTCAACATCAAATTCAAAATTTACAAACCCCTCAAATGTCAGGCTAGGCTGGCTTGTTGGAATAAATGAGTTTTTAGGGCACGTCGGAAGGCCCGGAGGTCCGCAATGGTCCGGATCTCTGGGGGGAGCTCGTTCTAGAGGGAGGGTGCAGCCCCCAGAGAAGGCTCGTACCCTTGGGGCTGTCAGACGACAACGTCCCGACAGTGGGACCCCGAGGAGGCCTGCCCTATGGGAACGCAACGGTCGGTTGGAGGCTGACGGCGGCAATAGGCGGTCCCGTAAGTACCCGGGTCCCAAGCCATGGAGCGCTTTAAAGGTATACTTGTCTGCCGCATCTATTCATCTCCACCCCCTGCCTTTTACCCCCAGAGCTAGGGTGGGGCTTTGCTAGCAGCGGTGGCTTTTCTGTCCCGAGGACCAGCCCGTAGATTTCCACTGCTCTCCTCTTCTCTGTCTTCTGTGCATCTGCACATCAGGCACTGGACCCAGCGGTTCCTCCTCTTCCTCATCAGCCACCTCCAGACCTGGGGGGCTAACGTGTCCTTTCTCGGCCAGCTCGGTTCCCTCTTGCCCCTTGGAGCTCTCAGGTTGCCTTGCTGCAGACCTGACTCCTACACCGCCGCCGCCGCTGTCTCCTCAGATTTGGCTGCTGGAGGGGCCGGTGGCCCATAAGCCACAACAGGAAGGTTGCCAATGGCAGTCAAGGGATTGAATCTCTAGAGGAACTCCCTATAAAAATCCAGAAGCACATTCCATACATACATTAAATTTAATCATATTGAGGAGTAGCCCAGCCCTGCTGAATCCATGAATTATAAATAGCCCAGAAATGACGTGATTTCTTTTTCTCTCCACTTCCTGCTGTTGTATTCATGCAACAAAGACAATTGGAGTGATTAAGTCTAGGAGTTGAAGTCCACACCTCAGAAAATTCTCCAGGTTGAGAAACATTGGTCTAAGCCAGTGGTGGCGAACCTTTTACTTACCGCGTGCCGAAAAGTACGCACTTTGCGCGTGCCATCCACACTTGCCTGTGGCTCCTCCACGTGCGCTGCTTGTGCAGCCGCACCATCTGCGCATGCATGCAGCTTTTGCACATGCAATGCACGCGTGCTGCACGCAGGCACTCACGCACACATGAGCAATCGCGTGCGCATGCGCAGGAGAGCTCCGAAGACCAGCTGGATTTCCTGCTGCAATCGCGTGCGCATGCACAGCGGAGGCCCTGAGACCAGCTGGGTCTCTTTGCAATCATGCATACGTGCATGTGCAATCGCCTGTGCGTGCTCAGCTGGAGGTCAGTTGGCCGACAGCTTGTGTGCCCAGCAAGAGGGCTCTGCGTGCCACCTGAGGCATCCATGCCATAGGTTCGCCATCACGGGTCTAAGCAATTAACCACATGACGATTTTGTAATAAGGCAGTGGAAAGGAAATTAGTTTTAAAGGGCAAAAGATAATTAACGCATGGAGGCTGGGCCAATGTCATTGGTTTTAGGAATAATGGGGTTGTCATTTAACTTTTCTCTGTAGCCTAGAAGAGGAAAAAAATAGTTTTCTTCCAGTTGGCGAGGAAATATTCAAATATTTTGCCGCACTATTACAATAGTTCGTTTAGTGACTGTTCGAAGTTACAGCGGGACTGAAAAAAGGAACTTATGATGTTTCACATTTACAACCGATGCAGCCTCCCCGCAGTCACAGGATCAAAATTCAGACAGCTACAAAAAATAAAATATGATGCTTTTGTTAAATTTAGGGTGTTTTTTGCACCCGCGCAGCCAGGCCTATAAGATTCAGCAGTGACCAGAAAACAAGTGTTTTTCAGCTCAACACCAAGGTGCGCAAAAAGTGACAGTGCTGTTTTTCACACTTATGACCGTTGCAACATCCCCGTGGCCATGCGATCAAAATCCAGAAGCCTGACCACGGACTCCTATTTATGATGGTCGGCCAATCCCCTTTTGTGACCTTCTGACAAGCAAAGTCAATGAGGTAAGCCAGATTCACTTCACAACCGGGTTACTAAAGTTAACTACAGTTATTCACTTAACGACTGTGGCAAGAAAGGTCGTAAAGTGGGGCAGTACCGACTTAGCAAATGTCTCACCTAGCAACAGAAATGAGGGGCTCGGTTGTGGTCGTAAGTCGAGGACTACCTGTGTCTGGAAGAAAGAGGCTCAGAGTGGTGTTAGTCCTCAACTTACAACCACTCATTGTTACAATAAAACTGAGAAACTGATTTCTGACCGGTCCCCGCACTTATGACTGTCACAGCATCCTCAGTCACATGATCAAGATTCGCTTGCTTGGCAACTGACTCATATTTATGACGGTTGCAGAGTCCTGGGGTCATGGGATCATCATTTGTGACCTTCCTAGCTTGTTTCCGACAAGCCAAGCCAAGTTAACCATTTGTCTAAAGTGGTGCAGGATTTCCTGCCGAAACAGGGGGTTGGACTAGAAGACCTCCAAGGTCCCTTCTAATTCTGCTATTCAAATTCAAATTTAACAGGGGAAATTTAACGATTTGGGTGATTTACTTATGAACTGCAGCGATTAGCAAAAAAAAATAAAATAAAAAACAGGTCGTAAAATTGCACGCGACTCACTCAACGTGGTACTTAGCAATGGAAATTCTGCTCCCGATTCTGGTTGTATGTTGAGGACTAACCGTAATGGAGATTGGGGAAGTTGATTTAAGTGGAATCTCTTAAGGATTAATAAAAGATTATGGGCAATTTGCAGAAACGGAGAGCAATTCAAACCGAATCCTGGGAAATTCAGGTTTTCTGGAATGGAGCCTCTTACCAAAGTTGCCGGGCATCTGAGCCGGTCCAGACTCTGCAAATATGAAAGGAAAGCAGTTAAATTTTTGCTGAGGGTGTGAAATGTGACAGGAAGATGATAAAGTGCCCAGCCCGCATAACTTTAGAAGCACTGTAGAGTTTTAGTCAGCATATTCAAGGTCAAGTCCATGTAAAATTGGACAGTTTATGAGACTCTCGGGTGCAAATCTGAATGTCAAGGTAAAAAATGTTAAAGGCTTGAAAATTTAATTCCAGATGTCAGTGGGCTTATTGCCAAGACCGTTGGAATGGCAGAGTTGAATGCAGTAGGAGCTTTCTAATATTGATCAGGTGTGGGGAACGATGCCCCTTTTAAGACTTGGGGACTTCAACTCCCAGAATTCCCAATCCAACAATGGGAACAATGGCCATTTAATTTAATTTAATTTAATTTAATT
>JAEANM010025132.1:0-11003 GCA_017656035.1 Myanophis thanlyinensis | reverse complement strand
ACCTATTTCCTACCCTCCCATTCTGCCCTAACTTACCTGTGGTCGTGAATGGCTGTGTAAGCATTTCACTGCATATTATACCATGTATGATTGTGCATGTGACAAATAAAATTTGAATTTGAATTTGAAATGTGAGTAAATAAATAGGTAAAACTTCACTGGGAAGGTAGCAGCATTCCGTGTACCTCCGTGAATAGTTGTGCTGGCTATATGACCATGAAAATGTCTTTGGACAATGCTGTCTCCCTCAGGTAAGAAACAGACATGAACACTGCCCCCTAGAGGTAGGCAAGACTGAATAGGGCAGTGGTGGCAAAACTTTTACTTACCGAGTGCCAAAAAGTACGTGCTTTGCACATGCCATCTGCACTTGTGTGTGGCTCCTCCATGTACGCTGTATGTGCAACCGCACCATCTGTGCGTGCATGCAGCTTTTGCACGTGCAATGCATATGTGCTACACGCAGGCATTCATGCACATATGAGCAATTGCCTGTGCATGCGCAGGAGAGCTCCAAAGACCAGCTGGATTTTCTGATGCAATCGTGTGCATGCAAAGTGGACACCCAAAGAGCATCTGGGTCTCTGCAATCATGCATGCATGCATGTGCAATCACATGCGATAGGTTCGCCACCATGGGAATAGGGGAAACCTTTACCTTTTCTATCCATAGTATCTGTACACAATACAGCTTTATATATTTTTAGACTGATAATTCATCATAAAGGACTTAAAAGATGAAAGAGAAAAACAAAATGTTGGAATACGATTTTAATCATATCTACTTCGATATTAGTTACGACTTAATGGAGCTACTCTAAGTAAATCTAAAGTTGATTGTTGAATTTTGTCTGATTTCATATAGTAACAGTAATATTAGCAGGTGAACCATTCCAGAAGTTATGTATAGAATTAAAATGTGCCAAAAAGAGATCATCTGAATAGGTTTATGATTGATAGACAATATTTAATAAACATTCATATGAAGCAACTGTTTACACAGAAATTAAATTAATGGAGAAAAGTAGAGTTGATAAAATTATATGCTATGTGACCATTATTATTAGTTTGATATTCAGAGACAGCCTTATCATCACAAGTGACTTGATTACACACACACACATATACACACACAGAGAGAGCAGCTCTGGTTCATGTAAAACTGAGTCCCATTGAGTTCAATAGGATGATAATAGAAATAACTTTTTTCCGGCTTGCAACCTCGTGAAGGTTTGTTTCACGTTCATCTTAGCATATATCAGAGTCAGTACAAGCAAAAGCATTTACAATAGAGGAAATGAGTAACAGTGAAAGATAAAAAGAACCTTGTTACATTTTAGTGCCTAACCCTTATTTGGTATATATACATTCGTAGAATATAATCCACTTCATTGGATGCCTGAAATATTGTAATTTCAGGTAGCTGAGATACCTGATTTTTGCATAGAGATTGATGGGCAGGAAGTTAACACAGAGATCAGATAGAAGCAAAAGCTAAAACTACAATCTGTGACCATTAGGTGAATGCTCCAGTGCAGGTGGGTGGGGAATCAATTAATAACACCATTAATTAGTAGCAATATTAATACTGTAGTGTTGTTAAGACTGCAGCTTTATGATCCCTGGGAGGACAGTCTGCCAGAGTTCACAGGATAATTTGGATTTATTTCCCTGACCCTCTTCAGTACTACAGCAGCTCTGAATATACGGTTTGTCATCCAGCAGACTAGGAAATGCAAGCTTTTCTCTATCAACATTCCCACCTTGCCATTCTGTAGCCTGCAGAGCACAGAACACATCCGAATGTTCCAATAAAGCTTTGGATTGCTTTGTAAGTCATACTGAATTCTGAAGCCATTCCGAATGAAAGTATTATTCAGCAGATTGGATGGAAAGTGACATAAACTTCTAGAAATTTGCCAGTGACAATTTAACAAGTTACAAATATGTACATTTTTTTATACATTAACCTGAATAGGTAGAAAGACTAGATCCAGACAGTAAGTCATGCACTAATCACTTCATGGCTTGACATTGCAATGAAAGGTACAAGGAACTACCTTTGATGTCATGTGCTACGAGAATAACCTTGAGGGACAAGAAGAGTCACAATCAAGATAAGAGAAACCTGAGCCCAAAGGACAAATGTAATTTGAGAAAGCAAGCTGGACCCTCCCCAGTTCTCTTGAACATGGAAGTAGGGAAGGGAGAGACTCATTCAGAATTGCAAAATAATAAGAACTTCAAGAAAGATGAGAGATGATGGCTAGAAATAAACTTTCCTAATGGATGTAACTGAGATAAAAGTTTAGAAAGGAGGAAGATTCAAGGTGTTAGTACTCACTTTTAAAGCGCTCCATGGCTTGGGACCCGGGTACTTATGGGACTGCCTGTTGCCACCGTCAGCCTCCAGCCGACTGGTACGATCCCACAGGGCAGGCCTCCTCGGGATCCCATTGTCGGAACATTGCCGCCTGACAGCTCCGAGGGTTCGGGCCTTCTCTGTGGCTGCACCCTCCATGTGGAACGAACTCCCCCCGGAGATTCGGACCATTGCTGACCTCCAGACCTTCCAGCACGCATTAAAAACCTACTTATTCCAACAAGCCGGTCTGGCCTAATGCTTAACGGGGTTTTAAATTCTAAATTTTTAATTTTAATAAATTATTGGATCTTAATTGGTTAGTGACTAATTTTAATTGGCTGGGCCATTGATTTAATTTGTTTTAATTCTATTTTTAACTTTTGTATATTTGGGTTTTAGATTGGCTGTACACCGCCCCGAGTCCCTTGGGAGTGGGGCGCTATAGAAATGCTGTAAAATAAATAAATAAAATAAAATAAGAGAGGTTAAGAGAACAATATAGTTAAATACACAATCGTTAGATATTTTTTAGAATTATAGCACTTATGAAAAACATTAAACCTGAGAAATGTTTCACATGGCTAGTGTGATAGGAAAGGTAGGAGATACTGAATTTTACAGAATAGCTTTAAATTGCAATGTTAATACACATGACAGTAATAAATGTTAAGACATTTAAAAATGGGTAGTACATGAAATGCAAAGAGGATGAGCAATGATATCGAATCTGTATTAACACATATGATAAGTAGGAGATATAGGTAGTAGGATATGAAATACAGGTGATATTGTTATAGAATTGATGTAGTGATGTTAATGCATATGACCAATACAGGATAATGGATGTAAAAATGGATAGTACAAGAAATTTTAAGGAGGTGAATAATGATATTGAATTTGTATTAACATAAATGATAAGCAGGAGAAGAGGAATAGCATAAAAATGATATAGAAATAATATTTTGTGATATGGAATAATTAAAAGGTGAATGAGAATAAAGGGAACAATTAAAGAATGGATAATTGTAGTTGTACAGGAAAATGTATATTATTAGAATATTTTAAAAGGTAAAAATAAGAAGAATAGAGAGTTGGAAAATATGGATGGGTACAATTTTGAAATAATGACATTTGATATAATAAAAGAAAGAAGAAGTATAGTTAATGAGAGCATTGTAAATAGAATTAAGAATAATAATGGAAATGAAGATTAATATGATGCTGTCTGTACCAAGATGGTTAATATTATGTTGCATAATTAATATGCTATTTGAACCAAAAGAAGTGACACCCAGATACCATGCTGCACACGCAATGATATGTTGTTTTAAAAATAAAATAATAATAATAAATTGTTATATAAAAAAAAAATTGCAAAATTCTATTAATGTATCCTTATATTAATACTATCTATAACTTTTTTTTTGGGGGGGGGGGGTTGGATAACCTCAAAGAAGAAACTTGAAGACTACTGGGAGGCTTCAACTGATCCAATCTACAACAATTGAGACAGCATGCACTTGTGATACCTTGTACTCCATGAAATGCACTGACTAATGGTTTGCTTCCAGTTGTGATTCAAGATGCTAGTTATGAGCGATAAAGCCCTGCATGGCATAGGAACACCTGCATCCCATGTGCATGTCCAGCTGATTTGAGTTAAAAGGTTTGCCTTGCTCCAGGTGTCTTCAACTCAACTTTCTCTGTCACTGTACTTGTTCTCTAGAATAAAATTATATTTGAGATCCAGATGAGTGTACAGCATTCAGGTGTCATCCTAACAGCATCTCAGAATACCTTTAAGACCTGAATATTCTCCCAGGCTTTGGATTAAGGAGGTTGGAATTCCTTATGAGTTTTGCTGTGTTTTAGGTGGTGCTTAAATCAAATAAATTAAATTATCTATTCTGCTATGCCTTGATTGTAGAGTACAGCTATAAAATATACTTTGCTAGATTTGTTCTTGGATATTATATCTGTTCTTATATCTGGATTCTAACAGAAATTTTCAGAGATTGGTTATTTACCTGAGCTGTGAAATTACTTTCAGAAATTTCATTAAAGCTTAATGAAAGAGGAAAGAGGATTGAAGCAATAAAACTAAACTTTTTATCAACCTTTTCCTTTTAATACGCTGCTTCAAGTTTCTTATAAATGCAGATTGTTACTGATCTGAGTCTCTCTCTTTTTCCTTTTAAGAGTGGATAAATCAACTGGATTTATATTCAGTTATCAAATCCTAAACCTGCTATCTGATCTTATTTCTAGAATAAAGGAATGAAGAGGGAGGGAGGGAGGGAGGGAGAGAGAGACAGAGAGACAGAGAGAGGAAGAACACAGTCTAAAGTTTCAGGATTACATGCCATCAGTGAAAAGCTTACTCCCCTTGTGTACTCATTGCCCTCAAAACCTCCCACTGAAGCTTTCAATTTTTCAGATACAAAATAGTGTCTCTTTGCATCATTTATGAAGCCCACATGAATCATTCAGAAAAGGATCTAGAAAAGATCCCACTTATAAGCATTTCAAAGGAGAAGTTTTAAAAGACTTGTGTCTATGATTTCCATAAGTGACCCAGGAAAGAATTATTTTGTATTTCAAAATTGAAGTCAGTTTTTAGTCTTCATAAAGTTTAGCAATCCAAGACTTTCCTTCTTGTTAAAGGCCATATATTCAATTCAATTCAATTCAATCCTTTATTGTCAATGCACAACATGTGCACAGTGAAATTGAATGAGCCTCCATTGGTATAATCACACAAAGCACAGAAACGCAGGCTATCCACCAAAAATAGGTATGTTTTAAAATAGGAACTAGGCAACTGGTTTGTGTACTCTTATCTGGCAAAATTCTGCATAGATTTCTTACAGAACAGACCCAGGTCTACCTAATATCTATCATCTATCCATCAGTATCATCTATCTATTTATCTATTATATTCAGGGGTAGTCTACAAAGCAACCATAAAAATGATTTTAAAATATAAAAAAATACAAAAATTGATATTATTACGAAAGGCTAATAGAGAGCATCAGATTATAAAAAATGAAGCCATCTAATCACATTACTATTTCTTTATGATCCCCAGGTCTATTGACATAATCATGTTTTAAGGCAGGTAGATGTAATATAATATTATTTGCTCATATAACCCTGCCCCATGCCATGAAGGGCACACACCAAACACCCCTTCCAGCCATTCTCACTGGATAGGTCAGGATTCCCTTTCCTTTCACACCCAGCCCAACCAATCACCTTTTCTAGCTCTCATCCAAGGAGATAATCAGTACCATAGTGGGCAACCCACAATCTATAGTCCATAATCCATATAGTACATTTTTCAACTGAAAGCTGAAAATTACAAGAGATGCAATTCCTAACTCTGGCCAAAGGGCCATACCCCATTGCAGCAAGTAAAAGATTCATCATCATAAGTCTGCTCCACCAGCAATGCCACTACCACTGCCCAAAGAACTGTCTCCCAGTGCCACCAACCAAGAAAACACTGTCAGTTAGGAAAATGCCATCTTGGCTAATTATCAACAAGGGGAGGAAAAAACATATACTATAAGCTGTCTACCAAGATGTTGCAAACAAATGCAAGTGCATGCTCCAGGTATATGGTCTGGTAGGAGTCTAAATATTCTTCCATTTAAATAGTTCTCAGCAAAGACCACCAGACAAGCACCAAAATAACAGCCAAACCAACCAACCAACCAACCAACTAACAGGAATAATCCTTACATGTTTTCAGTTCTCACTTCCATCTTTGCTCCTTTACTTGCTGAAGTTACTTAGTTACATATTTACTTGCTTCAACATGGCATAACTGGTTGTCTGTTCCAAATATATAAAATATACTATAAACTGGGTGGATTTCTATTTGATGTTCAGGTTAGCTTAGTCTAGTTTCACCAATATTCTATCATGATATGACAACGGAAATAAAATTAATTAACCTTTTTCGGCCTCTGTGCTGCTGAGGTTCAGTTCTAACAATATAGATAGAATGAAACACAAATGTTAAGTGGGCAACACATGGGGCAAGACTGGGGGCATCTAGGAATAATTAAACAGTTATTGCAGAACTCATTATTAAATGATTCTGCACAACTCTCTGGGTAATGCTTGCAGTTAATGATATTCTTATAGAGCAACATCTGAATCTTATCTTAACATTTAAACAATACATGCATACCTCCAGAATAGTTATCAGGGGAAAAAATTAATAAAACTGATGCAGTAGACAAGATAATGGATACAATACTGCAAGAACAACAGGCAACAAATGCACAGACAGAGATAAGAGATAAAAAACATTCCAAGTGTGGAGCGCAAGGACTTTATGGAACTAGGAAGAGGGAAAACAATTCTACTATGAATTGAAATAGCTCTATATTTTGTGCTTCCAGTCATCTCATTTGCTTGAGATAGGAAGAAACCAGGTTGATTTTGAGAATCACTATTCCCACAGGTTTTTTGTTTTGTATCAGAAATAAAGCTGATAACTTTTACTCCATACAAGGGGAGTAGTTAGCTGCTGTTAATGTTGGGGATAGCATTGGTCTCTCTGGCCACGGGAATCGGGAACTTCAGAGTACATCCTGCCATTTCAAAGATAATAACAAGACAGATTAATTCAAATGAAAGCTAAGAGCATCTTTGTAGAAGTTACAGTCATTTCTCTAGACATGTTCCTACAGACCTCACTTGCTAGGAAGAGAAGATAGAGGGAATGTGTAGAGGTCAAATTGCAGGGAAAGGCAGGGACTCCCATCCGACAATGGATTCAACTTCTCAGCCATAACTGAAAGACGCCCATTAAGGCTTCTGTTAATTGTTAGGAAAGGTAAAGAAAAATCAACATAACCAGAGCAGTTAAAGCAGTCATCAAAGGCAATAGCTTTTACAAAGCACCAAAAGCTTTGTTAATATCATGAATCCCATAGAAGATCTGCATTTAATTTTCCACAAAGACATTTTTCCCTGACCAATGCACAATGCACAATAAAAAGGAGGAAAAAGTCTGGCAGCCACAATAATAATGGCCAAAGAACCACAAAATCTAGTGATAGTCCTCCAGCTGGCTACATGCCACTCAGCAAATCACTGGCCCACCAAAGTTAATTCCATGCTATGTAGAATGATCACACTTCTTCCAGTTGCCCATGAAAAATACTACTGTCTCTGTTCAATCACTTTGATTTGACTTTGGCCTGTCTTAAAAACAGGAGACACTGAAATGGGGACTTTGTTGTGCGGACCCACACTGAAGGAAACAGTAAATGGCCATTGCATAACCGGGGAAAGGAAGTTTTAGGGATAAGCCCGGAAAATGAATCCTTGGATTCTATCAGAGAATGAGGAAGAAGAGAAGCCACCTCATCATATTTATTTCAAGAGTAAAGTAGAGGGAATTGGCTCCATCCTATGGCAAGATAAGACAGGACAGAAAATACTACAAAGGGATACCAGCTATTACTGCAATAACTTTCCATGTATTTCCTAAATTAGCCTACTCTGATACTCCCTATCTTCCTCTCTCATCATCGAGAACTAGTTTCTGATCCCAGGTGTGGTATCTTTATCAGTCTTAAATAAAATTCATCCGCTAGTTCAGACAAAGATCTTTTTGCTTGCAAAATGTTTTAGGACAGTCCTGAAAGTATGGTATAAGGATATCCATTATACATTTTTTTAACTTGTAAGATGCTCTGGTTCTCTTTTTGAATAGGATTTGAGGGTACTGTAAAGAAAAGTCGGAATGTAGTCATATATTTAAATCTATTGAATGCTGAAATTTCGAAACCTTCCTAAAGGGATTTGCCTAGCAAGTCTGAAGTTACTGACATTATTTGATTGTATCCAAATCTTGGATTTCCCTAAACTATGGGGTACAAATATTTTTCAGGAAATGCCACGATGTTCTGTAGTTAGGAGGCCATAAAAAGCCATACAGTAATATAACAATAATTACTAACTGCTGCCACGCTAGACAGGGCACTTGCTGCATTAGAGGGGGAAATAAAGTCAAATGAGCATATGTAGAAGGAGAAAAATCTCTATACTTTCTCATTAACGCTGCAGTTCTATAAGTATGAAACTAATGGGCCATGGAAATCATGTGGAAATGAGCATTTAAAAAAGAGATTGAGTGAAACAGGAAAGATCAGGAGTTCTCATATTGCATCTTTCTCTAAAATTGTATGCGTCTTTTTTATTTGCTAATTCTTTTTTTCAGATTTTATGCTCTCAAAGAGTTTTCATTTGCTACTGGCATCCCCAACTGCCATTTGAAATAGTTCTCTGAGCTGCTGCATTGTTATAAGAGGATAAACAAAAGAAAGGCTATTTGGAGCTGTCCTTCCATCTAATCAAACAGCCTGCTTCTCCTAGTAGGCAAAAAGATTTCAGGGATCTCAGAAGGATCCTTTGAATGCAAGCTTTTTCTCCTACTATGCTATCTTAGTGTTCAGTGAAAATAACCAGTCTCCAAGTAAGATGTAAGATAGGAATGAACCAGGCCAAATTACCGACTGGATAAATCTCTAAACTCTGAGATAGAAACTCATAAGGAGTCCAGAATCTACTGGACACAGCTTCATTATTTTGGAATCTACTGAACACAGCTTCCCCTTCCAATATGTAGAAAGGGGACTACCTATTGAAAAAAAAATATTTTTAAATGGATTGTGTAATCCAGATCAAGCAAACCTGGTTTTAAATTCTATATTGTCTAAACTAAGCTCGGTTAAAAATAGGCATACATCAGACTAAAGTTTGTTGTGTTCCCATTATGTTCTTGGGGAGCCAATGCAACTTTGAAACTGTCCCTTAATTTCCTCTAATAAAAGAAAATTCTTCTTTTGTTCTGGTATCATCAGTTAAAGGGATTTTTCTTTATGTATATTTATTATACTGATTATACTGTAAGTGATTCAAAATTTCATTTTCCAATGAGGTCTTGAGCCAGTTACACTACTGTCTGGCATCCCTATTGAGCTTGTCAGAATTTAAAACTTTGGAACTCAACACAAGTCACAATCCTTTTACACAAAAATATATTAATAATTATGTTAAGATATCCTTATTACAATTTCTTTAGATGTAGTTTGGGCAAATCATTGGCTCATTCAAACACAATTTTAAATCAGAACTTAGAAAACTTTTTAACAAGCCAGAATATGCAAATAATACGGTATAATAATTCATATTATTATTAATTTTTTTAATCCTGCCTTTTTAAATATACGTTGACAATGTGTTAAACATACTTAATTCAGATACCTCCTGTTTTCTTCACAAAAACCCTATGAGGAGAGTTGTGCTGAGAGTGGGCCCAGTCAACTTCCATGGCAAAGGGAGCCTAGAATTCACCATTCCTGGTTTCTAGGCCAACAACTTCACCTGCACACACAAAAGATTCTGCATATATCACACTATGTAAACACTCTATGTACAACAAATCACTATTCATGACCTAATATTTTGTTGTGATTATTATTAAGTTTGGGAATCAGAAATTATTAAGATTGGGAATCAGAAATCTTTGCCTTTTTGTCCAATATTGACTAATTTACCATCTGACCACCTCTATTGAAAGTATGTTAAGTCTGATCAGTAAGTAAGGATCTTGCAGGCGTGATACTTTTAACTAGATAAAATTAAATCTTGAGTAAACATTTGGACATATCAAAAATCATAAATATTTGGTGTCATTGCTGCTCTCTGAACTTGGTTGTTTTCTTATAGATGTTTCATTATTAACTAGACAGCATGATCAGTTGGATCATGAACCATCCTCAAAAAATAATCAAGAGCTCCAATGATCCCATACTTCAACCCTGAGCTATAAATATTCAGATAGATAGATAGATAGATAGATATAAAATGAATATAGCATTTGCATGCTAATATAGTATACAAATGTAGAATGAAATAGTCAAGAATCTTACTCCAAAACTAGAACCTTCAGAAAAGTAGGAAGCAATTTCCATTTCTGCAAAGAAAAGCCAATAATCTCAGGTTTGGAAATATAAATGAAGTTTTATTCTAAATTCCTCCTTTGCAGAGGAGTGCCAATACTTCTTTTTGTTCAAGGCAACTTCGCCATAAGATAGAAATCTAAAGCAGTAGATTATTGGGATGTGTGCAATTCAGAAAGTGTTTCTTTGAACTAAGAGGTCAAATGAGCAGTGTCAACAGAGAACTACAGATCTATCACCTAGAAGTTGAAAGATTCTTTGTTGCTTTAAAGTCTGGCAAAAGCAGAGTGTCTCACCCGCTGAGGGATTCAAGTATTCCATACTGACTTTAGTAAGTATTGGAATAACATCTCAGTATGGGAAGAAGTTGCAATCAAAACATTAATAAGGAAGCAGGGACTGGGAAGCCTTGGGGATATAAAAAAGGCATAGCCTATGAAGAAAATAGATGTTCTACCCACTGATAGTAAAATTGTACTGTATTATATTATAGTCCAATATACTATTGAAGAGAGAAACATTATTTTTCAATTGACTTCCTATAGGCAGTATTTCTACAATTAAGACTATAGCAGAAAATTTCAATCAACTCCTTGGTTTTTTGATGATCACCTTTGCTTAGCTTCCGCTTCCTTCCTTCCTTCGTTCCTTCC
>JAEANM010025131.1:0-11003 GCA_017656035.1 Myanophis thanlyinensis | reverse complement strand
CCTTCTCCTTCTCCTTCTCCTCTCATTTCAAAATAAAATTTGGATAGAACTGAAGTTTTTCTTTCTCTACTCATGTCTTTTAAAATAAATCTAGCTTTTTCTTCAAACGCAACAAACATCTGCTAGCATTCAGTAATCAAACCCATATTCTGCATCCAAGACAACTTCTGTTAAGAACATTACTTATTCAGTATTCTTTCAAGCACTCTGCTTATGTTCTTAAGGTCTCCTGCTGAATTCAAATCCCTAACCATGTCATAAGCAGTTGACTCAAGATGACTCTTAATGAAACTGCATCCAGAGGCATCAACAGAATTTGATGATTTCATCAAAATGATATTGAAATACAAGCTTCATCCTGTGTTTATTTATGTGCAGTGCCTCAATGCACATATTAACGCTTCCATGGGAGCCCAAAACAAGATGGGCTTCTTTGATGAATAAAAGAGAAGTTCTATGCTCATGCTTGTACAAGATCTGAGGCACTTTTTTCCAAATAATTTTCTAAATAATTTTCCAATTTTCCAAAATTATTTTTCCAAATAATTTCCCTTCCCTATTCATGTATAGAGTTTGCACTATAAACACAATAACATTGGTATTCAAAAGAAAAATGGAATCAAAATAATATCAAAATATTATAAGACTGAGGCAACATGAACAAAAAGTCCAACAGCGCACATTTTACTACACATCTGGAGAAAAAAAAGTTGTTTTTCATGCAGGAGGGATTTTTGTTTCCTGTTGGAGTTTTGCTTCCTGGATCATGAATAGTGTTTCCCAAATTACTGCAGAGAAATACCTCTTGTGATAATGACTGGTTTTTAGAATTATAGTATAAGAAATCACCTTCTAATTTAAATTCCTGAGGGAGGAGGCCTGAAGAGAGAGATTTGGGAAGTGTAGACAAACGAGTCTGGAGTGCTATGCAAAGAAATCTTTCAATTGCCAGAGAGACGGACTTAGAAATATTTGTTGCCAGGGAAAGCATAGGTTACCAGCCTTAATTGTCAGCCGTTCAAGGTAGACCAGACTAGGACATCAGAGTTATGGTGTCCTACTTTATTGTAAGGTAACAATAACAAAATTTGCCAATCTGAATGTGCTGCCACATCTCTTTATCTCTATGAGAACCAAGATGATTCATGTCTGAGATGCTAAGTCAAACTATATATCTGGCCCAGGCTCAGATTTCTTTGACCATTGTCTTGGTTGCAGCTTTTTTTCCTGTTCCTCAAGATTATTCCTACTTCCCATTACACCTGTATTGCATCAAACATAGGTTACCAGAAGTCATCTTTTTATCGGAGGTAAGAAACTACTGCAAATAAACTAACAAGTTCCACACCTCCCCCATCTTCCAGTCATGTCACCTGCCATATAGCAATAGCACTTAGACATATACCACTTTATAGTGCTTTCCAGCCCTCTCTAAGTGGTTTTAGAGAGTCAGCATATTGCCCCCAACAATCTGGGTCCTCATTTTACTCAACTCGGAAGGATGGAAGGCTAAGTCAACCTTGATCTAGAGAGAAATAGAGAGGAAAAGTAAAAGAATTTCTAAATTAAAAATGAGTCAAGTGATGATAGAAAAAACAATGAATACCTTAGCAATTTCCCTAAATTATGAGATTGCCCTGCAGTTCTGAAACCTCTAAGAAAATTAGCATGAGTCATTGAAAACTTAATATTTCAACCGATTTACTCTGCGTATGGCTAACACTAATATCTCTAGGTAAGATGTGCAGATATATTTTTAATAAATAAATAAAAACTCTGGATCCAAGTGTAAGACAGTTATTGTGGCATAAGGTTTTAAATTGATAAATATAAGGCCAGTTCCTTGATCTTTGCCGCAATTGCTGACTCCACTTTTGCAAGCTGTCTTTCCCAAGAAGCCCTTTAATTTTATATTTCTAAAAAACTAATAACCTTTTATACTTTATTATCAGCATGTAGTGAATGAACATAAAATATACTGAGAAGATTAAATACATTTCAGCAAGGAAAAATTGGCATGAAGGCCAGCTCTAATAAATATTAACATGACACCCACCATAATTTCAGTTTGGGGAGCATTAGTAAGACATTAATGATGATCAGAGCAATATAGGTTGTCAAACTGCATGGGTTTTGTAATTTCAAAAAAGTGTAAGTAACAATTGAAATTTAAGATTGTCAGGATTAAGTACAGGCATCACTACAAGATATAAAACTATGTTTCAGATGTGACTCAGTGCAACTGAATACTGTATACTGTAACTGTATACTGAATACAGTTGTAATTCAATTGTCTATGTTTGCAAAATGTCATGCAAGAATATTATCCTTTAATTTTTTTGCATCATGCATTAATTCTAGTTCCAATTGGGTTTCTTATTTATTTTCCTTGTGATTGAGAAACTATAAACTTTCTCAAAGTTTCTGAATCCAGCATTTGGGAGGGTTTTTGGACCATGATAACAGGGCATTCATAAAAATGAAGCCAACAACTTTAATAATACTGCCTTTGTGACTTTTTATCACAATGGTTATTAGAAAATTTATTCATAATAGGATTCTGTGATAGATTTTTTCTTTTTAATCTAGAATTGAAAGATTGTGTGGGTATTACTCTGGGTATTCTAAATTAAATTATTCTAAGCTTAAACTATAGTAATATAGTCATAATCATTTTTGTCCATGTGAATATATGTGTGGCCTGAATCTACATAGCCACATCTATTGGTTACATTTTAATTTACTTGTTACTGTGGTTTTACATGGAAGTATGAAAATACAGTTTTTTCATTACAGTATAATAAAGTAATACAAAATTATTTAAATTTTAATTGTTAAAAACAATTTCAAAGCAAATATTCAGTTTTGTCAACATTTTAATGCAAAACATTTGCAAAAATTGAATCCTAATTAGAAACACAGTTGATATGAATGAGATAAAAATATTTTTCACCAAATAAGTTGGTGTGCATTTTAATAAGTGTGTTTTCATTAGTTTATATATAGTTATAAGCATATTCCAGCCACAAACTGTGTGTGTACGTGTGAACATGTAGTTATTTGTTTTTCATTTATTTACATCCCACCTTTTTTATTTTTACAAATAACTCAAGGCGGCAAACATATCCAACACACCTTTATCCTCCTATTTTTCCCATGACAACAACCCAGTGAGATGAGTTGGGCTGAGATAGGGTGGCAGGCCCAAGTTCACCCTGCTGGTTTTCCTGTCTAAGGTAAACTTGTGGGGTTGTTTTCGAGCTTGGTGCCTTAACTCCTAGTGTCCTAGACTAAATTACCTCTACGTATATGAGGAGTGCTTAGTGTAGTAACCTGTTCAAATATTCTAGTTTGGCTTAGTCATCACATGAGAACAGAGATGAGTAGATTAGATCTGCTTCATTTATTGCTTGGACTCCCCCATGAATTGGAAGGATAATGGAAGTCTAGGAACCCCAGTGTTGTGGCCATAGATATTTCTATTATCATAGACCCATCTCTTGGTCATGGCCAAGTACAGTAGCAACTTTACAGTAGTCATAGTCACAGAACTGCATGAAAAGGTATATTAAAATCTTCAGTGTACATTTCTGTACATTTCTGCATGCAGTATGTTCCCTCTCTTTCTTTGATTCTCCATAGATGATTATCAGAGAGACCTAAATAGATGCTGTGACCGGAAAAGCTTATTCTTCTCATAAAAGACAACATCCACCAAATAAGCAATGTTACTTCATACTGGATCCGACTGAATGGATAACATCAAATCAATTTCAAATTTCATATTGCACAGTGTAGTATACCAAAATTTTCACAACTTTCTTCGGACAGGAGCATTTTAGAGGAAAAAAAATCTCTTCCTTTCTACTGTTTCCTCCTTCTCATTCAAAGAACTTGTTTTTGCCATTGAAAATACATAAATTCCTGGGATAAGTTATATTCATAGTTGGCTTGTTCTTTGTTTTATTTCTGAGCAACTAATTTGAAGCTGCAGTTATAGCATATTTCAAAAATCTGAAAACCAGAAATATTTTTTCTAGTGAAAAAAGACTAAGTAGTTTCTCTACATTTGAAGTATATCCTTTCCTTTTGAATTGTTTAAATCATAGTTTTTACTTTTATGTATAAAACAGATTAACAGAATTTAAAATAAAAGAGGGGAGGAGGAAGTCACTTCAAAGAAATATCCAATCTTTAATATAATAAATAGGAAAATGATTTCTTACTTATTATACTGATATTTGAATCTTCTTTGAAAACCACACAGAAATACATCAAAAGCACAGCACAGATGAAAAGTAAGAAGAAAATATTGGTGAAATACATATTTATGATTTATTTCATTCATGTACTGCCACCTCTCATTATTATTAGTTTACAATTATAAATGCAAACTGTATAGATATATAAATGTATTAACATGTTATAGTTAAGATTAGCTAATTTAATTTATTGTTTTAAGCTAAGAGCACAAATAATGAAGTGGTTCTTCAGCTGAACTTCAGAAGCAAATTTTGAGATCCAGTGGTTCCCAAGTTATAGAATACGGCATAACAGAGTTGGAAGGGATCTTGAAGGTCTTCTAAGTCCAACCCTCTGATCAGGCAGGACAAATAGTTGCCCAATCTCTTCTTAAAAACTTGCAGGTTTGGAACATCCACAACTTCTGGAGGCAAGTCATTCTACTGATTAATTGTTCTAACTATCAGCAAATCTCTCCTTAATTCCAGGTTTTTCTCTCCTTGATTAGTTTCCATCCATTGCTTCTTGTCCTGCCTTCTGGCGCTTTGGAAAATAGCTTGACTCCCTCTTCTTTGAGGCAACCCCTCAAATGTCGGAATACTGCTATCATGTCACCTCTAGTCCTTCTTTTCATTAAACTAGACATACCAACTCCTGCAACCCTTGTTCATATGTTTTAGCCTCCAGCCTCTTATTCACCTTTGTTGCTCTTCTCCATATTCTTCTTAGAGTTTCAACATTTTTTTTACATTGTGACGACCAAAGCTGGATGCAGTATTCCAAGGATCATCTTACTAAGACATTATTAAATTAGAGTTAAATGTTGGCAAGCTACAATGCTAAAAAAAAATGGAAAATGTGTTGGATGGGTGGAAATGTCAAACTCTCTATTAAATTAAACTGTAATAGTAAAGGGATCAGTCTCACCTATGCCACAACTTGTTATTAAATGAAGGTCCCATAACCATGGCAAAATCAGCAAAAGGAGCATCACTGAATATCTAACAATGTGGAATAGCCTTTATGGACATAGATGGTCCTGCAGATAATCTGGGCTGAAGCCACAGCTATGGGAAAAGTAATTACTGACATATGCAAGTAGCTCTACTTCACACCATATATTTATGCCAAACTTCAAAACATTCTTCTCTGCAGGCCCCTAATGCATGTATTTGTATAGTAGGTTCAATACGTATAAGTGTTTCCAAACAGAAATGGTCTGATACAATACCATTTTCATGCAATGACATAAGAGCCCAGTTTTAATTGAATCTAATGCACTGTGAATGGAACTATTTAAATTCAATGTGCCAATGGTTGTTCCCTTCTAAACACTACAGTGATTTTCTATGCCTATGGCATTATGGCATCAATATCTGTGAATGACATGTTTGAAGCACAGCTTACCTGCAAGGACCTATTTCTCTTTCAAGCCAGTGAATGTATTGTAGACATACATACTACTTCATAAGACATAATTTTCTGGCTGAAGGCCACAATGTTTGGACATGGTAAGAATGGAAATCCAAATGGCTATTAAACTTTATGATGAGGAGATATACAGTAGATGCTTTCCAAATAAAAGGTTATTTTTAGATAATTCAAATTAAAAGTGATTTTCTTCTATATAGCACCACTACTGCCATTGTGCTTCTGAATTATAAATCTTAATACAGTTTTCTAAACAAAATGCTTTGTGCAAATGTTGAACAAGCAGAAAAAAGGATGTTTGCCCACACCTTCACTTGATTGTCATCCGATTTTCATGTGAAGATGAAATATGTAATACAGAAAATGCAAGTCAATACTCAAGGTTGTAACATAAGAGGTAAAAGATAATTTGCTCTATCAGCCTTGCTTTTCTGAATTCCGCCATTTTTTTTAACATGTCCATTGGACATGTAATGTATCAAAACTTGAGAATTCAGAATAAATTGAAGTTACTGGCATATCTCATTTTTTATCTGATTTCTTTGTTTTTATTTATTTATTGAGGCATCCCAGCTTGCCTAGAGGTTTACAATAAGTAAAATACCAATATAAAACATTAAAATAATCTATATATATATAAATGGATGTGTGTGTGTGTGTTTATGTTCCAGCATAACTCTGGAACGCCTTGAGCAATTTCAAGCAAACTTGGTACACAGATGATTTACTCTCTGGAAACAAATACTGTGGGGTAAGACACCCCTAGCACACCCTTTGGGTGTGTGTATGTGTGTGTGTGCACTCATCGAGGCAGGTCAAGGGGAGCTTGGTGAAACACAGAGGTAGGCTCGGTGATTGACTGCAACGGGTCACAGAACAGACCATGGCTTGATAGCCTGGGTTGGACCATATAGTGTGGAAGCCAATGGTGGCAGTGGGAGACACATAAACCTGGAGGCCATCTTTCATGAGAGGGTGAGTGAACCTCTTGCCTTCCCTTTTGGAAAGTTGGGTGTGGGATTAAAAAGAGGGCAAAGTGAGAGGAAAGAAAGGCAGCTTGCAGTTCATACTATAGATATGATTTATTTCTTTAAATACCTGGGCAACGCTGGGTTATCAGCTAGTTAATAACATTAAAATTTGGTTTAAAATTGAAAAAAAAATGGGAAGGAAAGGAGCAAGCTTTGTTTATGTTTATTTATCAGATTTAGGAGCTACCCATCTCCCTCCCAGAGAGACTCTGAGCAATATACAAGTAAAATTCAAAGTTACAAAGGCAGGAGGAGAGCCTTGAAGCTGCTAACCAGCTTCGTGGCTCTGTGCTCCTCTGTGACCTTCAAACAATATAGTAGAGCCAGGCCTTCAGACATTTCCAAAAGGCCAGAAACATATACCGGTATATGGAACAAAATCCAGAGCTTTTTGCAGTTCCAGCACTATTTCTCCCAACACATTCCTCAAGTTAAACAGGGTCATCCAAATCTCCAGAACAATATTTGGGAAACATAGGACAGTACTTCCTGGAGAAAAATCTATTTGTATAGTTGCTAAGTGTCAACACTGAATAGATAGCACATCAATCAATCAATTAATCAGGACAATATGGAAAGGGGGCAATTGGGCAGAGCATCTTCCCCTATCCCTTTATCCTGATTTCAGTTCTGTTTTTAATGGAAAAGTTCTTATACAGTTAAAGCCTGTTACCTTTAGCCATGCTTCAATCTGCCTCATTAGTTTTAGAAGCAGATCAGATGCACCTCAAAAGAACAGGTGTAAACATGTTTTTCCAGAAACTTCCCTTTGGATTTATTCCATTTTATGCTTCTCAGCAAATAATTAAGGACATAAATAACATCAACTTGAGCCAAGTGTGGTCTGCATATTTACATCCGTGGTACATTTTGTAACGGCTCAACAGATGCATATTGATGCATTCTGATTGTGAACATCATTATCTTTCTATGAGAGGCTCTCTCTGATAGTGACTGTCAAAGATTGGAGAGATACAAAGTGATTACCTTAGAACAAGGGAAGTAAAGAAAGAGGAAATATTTTTGGAACAACAGCACTTTCCTCAAGGTCAGCAGTAAATTATGCTTACTGAATTGAAATAAAATGCAGATACAGTGTTCTAAGAAAAACAAACCAATACAAAAGCAAACAAATCTCATATAAATAATCAGATTTGGGGAGTTTTGCTTTGTTTATATATTCAGGGAGGTATTTCTCTTTTTAGCATAATTGCTTACCAGATGTTTGTTTCTGGCTTGCATGAATTAATTACAAAGCTACTTATTACAATCCAGTAGGAAAGGCTCTCTGGAAGTAGTCCTTCCAAAATTCTGTCAGCTTTCCCATAAGTCCTGGTCAGCTTTTGGGGGGCGTACTAGGGAGTTCTGGGGAATGCAGTCCCAAATCATCCAGACTACATTAACTTGGGGAGACTTTCTTAGTTCAGTTCAGTTCAGTTCAGTTCAGTTCAGTTCAGTTCAGTTCAGTTCAGTTCAGTTCAGTTCAGTTTAGTTTAGTTTAGTTTAGTTTACTACTGGATGTCTTACACTGAAAACTAAGCTCTATCACTAAGAGCCTTAGCTGTTGCTGCAGGTTCAAGATCCAGTTCAAAATTAGGACCTCCCCATTTCCTCTCTGGTAATTTCTTCATGTTTTGAAGTTCTGGAAACATTTTGAAAGGATTGTTTCAGAGGTAGGGAATGTTAAAAGTTTATCAAAGGGTAACAGTAGATTCAAAAGCTTCCCCTATTTTTCTTGTTTCAGGTTTGGCTGTCATTTTTCCTAATAATGGCATTAATTTACTACATGAGGAAGACATTATAATAACAATCATATGTGAAATTAAGTTCCCAGTACTTTTAATGGATGCTGCACCAAAACAATGTCCAGTATTTCTTTTTTATGAGCCTGATAGAATAACAATATTTATATATTTAGAATGGTTTCAGATATATTAAAAAATGAAATATCCACTAGCTTGATTCTGTTCACTTATCACCTATCACGTACCTATTGTACCAGTATGAAACTGTTAAATGTTGATGTTAAGACTCCAGTAGCTACAATGTTTACACCAGGTATTACCTGCAGGAATGTATCTTCCATAATCTGATTTTATGAGGAAAATCAAGGTTTGGATAACATAAGACTTTTGGGTTATATAGTAAGCATGTATGTTGACAAACATAAACCAGGGACTTTCAGCTGATGTCAAGATACTTCTAGAGGCAGAAATGGACTACTTTGCTTCTGCCCTAGTCTTCCCGTGCTCATGGGCTTCCTAGGGAGCTGAAAGCCACCTTGGGTGGCTAGCAAAGCCAAGGAGGGGCGTCTGGTGAGGTAAGGGAGAGTACACGACTCTCCTGGTGACTCCCAGGACATAATTTCCTCTATGCCATGGCAGGACAAAAAGGCAGCCAAAATGACTGCCTGAAGCTATGACAGCCAATGAGATCATATAAGTGCAGCACAGGAGCAGAGCGTGTGAGCAACATTTGGAGCTGGGTGAGAAGATCTTTTCTATTTTAATTTGAACCCCAAAAGACTATTTAAAAGAAAGTGTCTCCAACTATTTTGGAAGAGGCAGAGAACTAATAATGGGAGAGAGAGAAGGAAAAAAAAGGAGTTTAAACAAAATGGAGGGATTTAAAGGGGAAGGTACCAATTTATTAAAATTATGGAAATAGAAACATAGATCAAAGAGAGGAGAGTAAAAATCAAGCCAAAGAAAATATAATTAAAACATTAGGAAGATAAGGGACGATGAATAAAAGGTAGCAGGAGCAATTAGAAGTTAAAAAAGGAGATAGAAGGGGTGTAATAAATACATACTTTGGAAATTAAATAAGATTGAATATAAACCTCATTAGATTTATAATATATGAAGTGTAATGTATGATTAACAACATTATATAAGTAATGGAAGGATGATTATAATGTGACAAAAGTATGTATATTTTCATTGTCATTATTAAAATTCTATAAATAGTTAAAATAATAGAGATGATAAAGATCTTATTTGTAGTAAAAGGAAGAATATATAAAAATAGAGTTTGATATAAATATAGATAAAATGAAACTTTGATTAATTAAATAATGGAAGATTATAATGATATAAAAAGTGTATTATGTTAGGAATTGGAAAAGATTAGCAATTGTATCAAATGTGATCAACATGATCTTGTTTGTATAAAAATGGATGACACCCAGTATCACGCTGTTCACGCAAGACTTTGTATGTTAAAAAAGTCAGTGGCTAGATAATTGAACTGAGAAGTAAAAACTAGTAAAGTTATAATTAAATTTAGAAATAAGAGAGTATATGATCATATAGACAAGATGGATGTATACAAATTTGATTTGGAAAAGTATGTGTCAGTATTCCACACAACATCAGCAACACAATCAGAACTCCAAAGAAATAAAAGTCCTTAGAATAAGATTTTATTGAAGACATTGTACTGGTACGGTCTGGAGAAATCCTGAATCTGAAATTCCTGGGCTTTCTCCACCCAAGTAAAGTGAAAGTTCCTCCCCATTCATTTCCACATGTCAGCTTCCCACCAATCCATTCAAAGCGTCATCAAAGCTTCCCTCCATAGCCAGCCCTTACCAGGTGTGAAGTAACCAGTGAAAATTCTCATGAGAAATTTTTAAGAAGAATCTAAAACAAGATAACAGTCTCCGAGTTGGTTCTCTCAGACTGTGACTCCCAAATCCTCAACCATGGAAAAATATGTGTCAAAACTAAAAGGGCTACAGTAACATTCACAAAAGCAGAGAGTAATAAATTCCCAGCATAGAATATTCCTTTCAGGCTTGACAGTATGATCTTATATGATATTATGTTATTTTTTATTACTATATTTGTCAACTATAATTGTTACTTGGGGAGACATTTGTATATCCGACTACATACGATTTGATGAATGATGTATGATGTTATATAAAAAATGTAAAATAAAAAAACATTGATATAAAAAAACATAAACCAGCAATATAAGCTTTGTTAATACACAAAAAGCTTTTGATACATTTCAGATAAAGTTTTACCTCAGGTGTTGTAGAAAATTAGATTTCCACACGATTTATGTTTGGGCTACAGTTTATTATATCTACACGTCTTCTTAATTATATGCCATCAAATTGCTGTTGACTTTTAGCGACCACATAAATAGATATTCACCAAGAGTATCTGTCCCAACCTAATGTATTAGATCTTCTAATGATGCACTTCCAGTTACTGTAACAGAGACAATCCACTTTGCTACTGGTTGTCATCTTCTTCCTACCAGTATCTATCTATCTATCTATCTATC
>JAEANM010025130.1:0-11003 GCA_017656035.1 Myanophis thanlyinensis | reverse complement strand
GCGCTCAGCTGAGCGTATCACCCTCTGTAGTGCTTGTCTGTTTTGCATGGTGCTGTTCCCAAACCAAGTTGTGATGTGAATTACTGAGAAAGCCAAAGAATACTAAAAAGAAGTCAATATGTGCTACATTGAATATAGAGAGATCTTTGACTAAGTCAACTATATCAAGATGTGAGTTATGCTTAAGAAAATGGGAATGCCAAAACAATGTGATTGTGAAGCATTATCCACTGGTCAGGAAACCACAATTTGGATAGGACATGGTTCAACAGACTGGCTCAGTCTTTTGCATGTCAGTAAGACAATATATTCTCCCCTTATTTATTCAATCTAAATGCTGGATATATATTGAGAAAATATGAATTAGAAGATGAAGGTATTTTTTAAATGGAGAAAGAATAATAATCTGCACAATATTGATGACATTAGTAACTGAAAATGAAAATCATCTGCTGTAATAGAAGCCAAAAAGCTCAGTGAAAAAATGAGATTAAATATAAAAAAGACCAAACTAACAACAATGGATACAGTGACTACCCTTAGAATTGACAGTGGAGATACTGAATTAGTGATTGTGCCTTTAAGAATGAACTATCATCAGAATGCACAGACAATAAATAAATATGCTACTATAGACATGACTTAGTAAAGTAGCAATGAAGATGTCTCTATACCTGCAAAAGTCAAAATCAAGCACACATTTTTTTGGTCACACTTTAAGGAAATGAAAGCTAGAGATTGAAAAAACAGGCTAGAAAGAGGATTGATGCTTTTGAACTGTGGTTTTGGAGAAGACTTAGAAATAACAAAAACAGCCAAAAAAACACTTACATGAATCATAGAACAAAAAAGAGTTTCACTTGAAAAAATTAGCAGATTCAAATTATCATATTTAGTACATATACAAAGATCTAGGTCTCTCTGATAGGTAGAAGGGAAGAGAAAAGGGACTACTAGCAGCAAGATAGATGGACTCAGTCACAGAAACAACAAAAGCTCTGAGGATCCAGTTGACATATTACCCTGTGCAGAATATATCTATGTAGTTGCTCAGCCTAGACACCAACTAGACACCACATAATCATTAGTCAGTGAGCTTTTTCCTTTACTTTTTTAAAAAGTCACATTAGAAACAAACACTTTTTACAAACAAGTAAAGAAAAAGACATTTTAATAGAAAACCACAATTTTCTTAAATTATGTATGTAGAAACCACCTTGTTTTTAATTTTTATTTATTGTCTTTATATCCAGTGACATTGATGAACTGATTGATACATAATACTGAACTACTCGGTTATAGTAACTAGAGAATGTATTTCCCTCCATGAAAGTTGTTAGGACAGAGCAATAACAAGTTCTAGATATGCTGTATGATAAACATTTGGTTCTTTGTTTTTTAACCATGATGTTCATATGTAAACGATGCACTCACAAGTTCAGAGCCAGTCCAGTAACTCTGAGCCCCCTTGGTTGTTTTAAAAGATCAGTCATGCTATGCAAATGTTTGCACTAATGCAGTTATGAGCATATGAAAATATGGCTGTGTGTACGACGTAAACAATTTCTGAACATAACCTCTAAATTAAATTCATGTGTCTTGATGGGTGCTAAATAAATGTAAGGGATAAATTTTTCTCAGAAGAAAGATAAATAATAGAAAGATCCCAAATTGGTATATCCATTTTATTTTACCTACATCCTGCTTCTGGTGCCAAAAGAAATAACTTAAGAGCCAAAATAGCATAATCACAGGTGTGGAAGGCTTAAGAAGAAAGAGGGTGAAACAGAGCTCCAGATTGTTCTTTGTGATTTCAGGTCATTATGACACCTCAGATGACAAGACTTCTTTCTTCATTTTTAATTTTTCCTCTTCATTTCCTTTTCCCTCCATGCCCAGGTGTGCACCTGCTATGCCGTATGCAACTTTTATTTTCTAAAACGGAGAGCGGAGAGAGAAATACTATAATCAATCATATAATGGTAATGGTTCATGATAGGAATTCTCTGTGCTCAGATACTTGTATTACCCAAATCTAATACAGGATTATTAAATCTATTGGGCAAATGGATATCTGTAAGTTTGGACTAGACCATTTATTTAATTAGTCTATATTTATTTTTGTTACTTCCTGACAAAAACATTTTTTCTAACTTTTTGCCATGTATATTTTCAAACATTCGAATGGTAACAACTAAAATGTTATATCAGTGCTAAAAAAGCAATTCAATGAATCTAATATACAAATAAGATAAATCTAAATCAGTATAATTTCAATTCCCACAGTTCTGTGACTTGATTTTAAAGCACTTGGAGATTAAAATCATGTTGTCCAAATATACTATTTCTTATGGAAGTACTTTGAAGTACAATGGACTATTGTACAACTTTGGTCAATCACAGTTAATGTGACTAAACTCCCTTAGGCAACAAAGGGAAGGAAGACAGTAAAATGAATGGGGGAGGGGAGGATTGTATTTCATTTTCTTTCAAAGTAAAACAGTAGCTTTTTTGTGAAAATTTAAAGTATTTAGCAATCTACCTAATTGCTCAATAGAAATAATACAGACAAATAAATATATTAGGCTTTCTGTGTTAATGTTCTGGGTATTCTACACTATATCCCTAACCTTTTTGCCCACTTATTGGAGTTGGCTTTCAGAAAAAGGGATAATTCTTCCATTTATCCAAAATCCAAATGAAAACATATATATAAAAGTATTTGAGTCCTTAATCTTTGGTCCAATCTTCCTTATTTTACACTAGGCTATAGATACAATTACAGTTTTTGCTTCTGATAACTAAATAGGAAGTTCAAAAATACCAAGCAGGCCAAATCATGAACTATACATTAGCCACGTGTATGTTTATGGCTCTGTAACTGCATGATTTATCAAGAATAAAGCATTTTCTTTGGAAATAAGCCAAAGCTCAGATTATTTTTATTGGTTAATGAAGTTGCAATATCAATATACTAGTAGATAGCCACAATTATAGTTCTTTAATTTTCTGATTATTTATTGTTACTTTATAATTATTTGATAGACTTTCCTTTTAAATAGTAATCGATAATAGTCAGTTTTTGTTTTGTTTTTTTAATTTGTCAAACAGGTACAAGATAACAAGTATAGGTATGAACATGAACATAACAAAGGAATTAAATACAAGTAAATGGGGACAGTAAGACAGGGACGGCCTAAATGCCCTCTTTACGGACCTTTTAGAAATGGGGTGAGGTCAGTTGGAGGTTGAAGCTGTGAGGGTTTGAGGATGTAACACTTGTTGCTACTATTATTTTGGTGATTGATCAGTTTCTGATCCAAATTACCTAGTCCACATCCCAATCAACTCTCTCTTCCTATTGTGACAAGCTTAAATGTGGAAAACTTTTCTTAAATGTTTTTTCTGATAGTCATAGCAATACACACATATACACAAATATACAAAATATGGACAAGAAAAAGGGCTATATGACTAGTAAATTTAAAGCAGTATGATAGCCAACAGTAGTCTGGAAATATAAACAAATCATTATCAAGCATGAAAAAAGTTTCCTAACGGTCATCTCCAGATTGCATATTTTAAGTATTGCTTCATTTTTAATTTAAATGAAATCTTGGAATACCTAGGATCAATTGATGAGGAAACATTACATGATTGAAGAAGTGAAGTAAGAATATGAGAATGTGTGAAGAACTGCTTCCCTCTTCCTTGGACAGAAGTGGATAATCAGTCCTCCCCATCATTCTTGGTAAGTGAACTGGGGAAAGCAAGGGTATCAGCCTTCTTTCTTTTGTTATAAGTGGCAGGATATATAGAGGGGAGCAGAACAAGATAACTTCTTTTTGGTGCCATTTCCTGATCCCACAAAGTAATTACTTTGTAAGATCTAAGTATTGAGCCCAGAAGACTGGTGGATCTTCCATTGTTTATAAATACTGTAACACCAAAATAGGTCTTCTCAGTCCATATTCTGCTTTATTGGCAAAGCAAAATAGAGGTGGAAAGTATAACACTTCTCTACATCAGCATGTATTCTGTTAGTTTCTGCACTGGAAAGCAGCTCTTTACTGTTGCCATAAGGAAGACGAAGATGGCATCATGTGAACATGCACTTTGAAAATGGTGAGTGGAGCATTTTTATGTCATAGTGGGATGTGTCCTAAGTCAATTGGGCCAAACTAGATGTTATTTATTTATGTTCATTTAAATAAAGGGATGGATCATTGCATTGGTGGCAAGATGAAATACTTCACTCCCAATAATATTTTTTAGATTTTAATTTTCCCTTCAGTAAACTGCTGCTTTCCTGATGCAGAAGAATTGGGTGGTATTTGATATGCAGTGGATATCCGTTACTATTATGTACTGGTTTTCCATTTCTTGCAAATCACTGTTGACTCTATGTAATACAAGTTGAATTCCAGATTATAACATTTTAAAAACAAGTATTTACAAACAAGTATCAAATATTCAAAGACAAATATAAAATCACTGTACTGAAAATACTAAGGCCATAATTTCCTATGCTGGTTGGATATTCTGGGGTTTGCATTGCCAACGTGTAAAATACACAATACTGGGAAAGATCACCAGACATCTTTGCCTAAAAAACCAACCTCATAGAATAAAACATCATTTCTGGGAATACAGGATCACACTATAAACAATTAGACCTATTAAACTCAATAGTCCTTGTTCTAGATCCATGATGGCGAACCTATGGCACGGGTGCCACAGGTGGCACGCAGAGCCATCTTGCTGGGCACACCAACTGTCAACCAACTTACTTCCAGCTGAGCATGCACATGCAATTGCACATGCACACATACACGACTGCAGAGACCCAGCTGGTCTTCAGGCATCTGCTATGCATGCGCGCAATTGCAGCAGGAAATCCAGATGGTCTCTGGAGCTCTCCTGCGTATGCATACATGATTGCTCATGTGTGTGTGAGTGCCTGCGTACAACATGTGTGCATTGCACATGCAAAACCTGCATGCATGCACAGATTGTGTGGTTGCACATGCAGCGCATGTGGAGGAGCCTCATGCCAGTGCGGATGGCACGCACAAAGCACATACTTTTCGGTACTCGGTAAGTAAAAGGTTCGCCACCACTGTTCTAGATAAATAGATTCAACTTGTTATATATATATATATATATATTAGACTAGTTGATGCTGCAGTTAATAAAATTAAGTACATGACATATGCACAAGTAATTCAAATTACTATTGAGTGCTTTAAGAATTAACATACTTTAACGAAGGTGGCAAAAGTAAAAACTCAAAACAAGTTCAACCTAACTCATGGTGACTTCAGAGATGTTTCCATATAGTTTTCTTTACAACAGTACAGCAGCAATTACTCATCTCCTTTTTCCAAGATATTATTTGACTTTCCAGTCTAGCTTACAGTTCTGATATTCTCTGATGATCCTGCACCTAAGCAGGTCCAACTTTTTCAGGACCAGCAAAAGACAACATTTAGCTGGGCTTAAAAATGAGCTGAGTTTTAAAAGAATATGTGCATGTTTATGAATATATACGTCAAAGTCTGAAGTCTGGTACAGAAACGGGATATGACTCAGAGCAGAGCTCAGTTCTTGGAAATAATTTGTAATTTACTAGTTTGTGAGAATGATTAATCAGCATATACACTGGAAGGCATCAAATATTAAGATTGATGTATCAAATAATGTAAAACTTTAAAATGGATAGAATGAAGGAATCTGAAGAGCTGTCGATGTTTACTCAAGATAAAAGTAATTTATTTTTGTTAATTTGGAATTTTGTCACTGAAATTTAAGGAAAGAAACATCCCAAGAGCACTCAGTGGAAAATGTTATTAATAAAGACCAGTGTGATTAATGTCTTCATACAATCTAAAATGATTCATTTGCATTTTTATTTTGTATCCTAAATAGCCTAAGAAATATAATCTATTTAACATTGATAGGATTTATTTGCTCTTTTTTCAAGTAAAAAAACTTTTCAAGCTTATTTCTTATTAAAGATTACAATTGTAATAGTAAAAACGAATACAAAGTTAAGGTACAAGAGGAAAAAACAGGAAAGACATAAATAGTAGAAATTTTGCCATTTTTTCTACAGAGATTTAACAGAATTAATTAATTTCCAAATAAGCATGCATAACATTGCACCATAAAATATTTATAATGGGAAACAACTGTATCATAGACATTTTTCAGAAAAATCCAATTAATATTGTTTTCAGAAGTCATTTATGGTTTAAACTACCATTTTGTGTCCCGTGCGTGAAAAGCCTTTCATCCACAAAAGGCTTATGATTCAGTGCAACATTTCTTGGAAAAAAATAATTTCTATTTCCTCTGTCCCTTCAATTGGCCATGTTCCCCAAAATCTGGTCCAGCATAGTGTATCAAACTCCATAAATTTTTCAGTTTCATCCCTGGATTCCAGACATTTAAAAAGCATACAGGATTTAGCCTATTTAGTAAGAATATTGTAATATTCTTGAACTTCACTGGTGAGATGTATCTTCGGGTTTCTTTCATCCGCATTAAGTTACCATTCTGTTAAGAAGTGCAAGAGATGTACAGGAGCTGGAATGTTTACTTTCATTACCTACTTATTTCTAAGAAATACTATCCTTTCTTTTCCCCAGGTAGTATTGTTGAAGAAATATTGATCATTTACAAAAGAATTATGGTCCCTATATAAATCTCAGTTACATTAGAAAATGCTTCTTTGAATTTTCTAGACAATGAAACAGGATATAGACAATGAACATAATATATTACTTGATAGACAATGAATATAATATATTACTTGAACAGGTTGAAAAATTATATTTCAATATTTTATATTTAAAATAAAATCCATATAAGCTCAGTTCATAATTAGAATGTCTCACTATTCCTTAGAACATTTAAGGTTATAAAATTATTAAATAACTCCACCCAAAAGTCTGACTTAAAGTGCTTCTCTGGTCTAACAAATTACTAGAAAAGTATGGATTTGCTACAGGGTACTCTGTAAAACAAAATTGACAAATCCATGATAGAAAATGACATAGAATAAATAAAAAGATATTCTAAAGTACCTAGAATATTTTATTCAAAAAATCGGGAACATCAGAACAGAAAGGGAAATTGATGAGTCCATGGGCTAGAAGAAAATGAGAAAGATAATGGCACAATAATTCTAATGGTGAATGAGATTTATGAGCTCTATCCTACCTTTAACTTTCTAGCTTTCTTGGTGGAAGAACTTGTCAAAGTTATTGCAACACTTCACTGAAAGGCTTCAGGAAATTAGAATTTTACACTGAAAGAATTCTGCTGTAAATTAGTAATCTGAAATTTACTAATCAGAAACAAGTAAATTACGTTTCTTCAGACTTCTTATTCCTGTTGGATAATTCTGTTAAGTAATATTTTCATGTAAAGTTGCTAAAGAAAGGGGACACAAAAAACATACTAATTCTTTGAAATTTTCTTAGCTAATAAATATTTCTGTTCCTCTGATGGAAGACTCTATAAAGAAAGTCTTTAAACATAAAGGTACTATAATGAAACCATACTGTATTTTACACATCTAAAGTAGAGTGGTAGTAAAAAATGTGACTTCCCAGTAGGCCCATATCTAGTGGTGGGATTCAAATCATTTAACAACCGGTTTTCTGCCCTAATGACCAGCTGAAACAGCTGTTCTGTTAACTGCTTAGAAAGTTAACAAGTGATTCTAGTGAATAGGTGTTGTAGCCCACCAGCAGAGCTGTTAGCAGACTCTAACAGTGAGGAACAACATGGCCTGTCCTGTAGTGTGGGGAAGGTTCTGATGAGTGCTCAGAGACAGAGCTGGGGCCAGGGATGCCTGTCAGTTATCAGCTGCCTCCTGAGTCAGTGAAGAGGAACAAGTGGAAACTGTCCCTGATGTGCACATGCACAGAGCTGCTAGGAGAAGAGAGCAGCTCAGGAATCAGGGCCATCTAAGAAAGCATGGCACAGGTGGCCTGTGATTGGCCCTCTCCCAAAGGGCTTAAAAATAGGAGTGAAAGGGATAGGAGTTTGCAGAGAACAATTAGTTCATATGGCTTCACAAAGCTCTGTTCCTGCATTCATGACTGCAAGAGGAATTGTGAGTCATTATCTGGCCTTGTGCCAAGCCTGATAGGAGTCTGGTTTATCAGCCTGGTTTTATTTATAAAACGAAGAGTTTTTTTAGCAGACAGCCAAGTCTGCTTTCATGTCTTAAGAGCCCTAGGACAGAACAATAGGTGCGAACTGGTTGAATCCCACCTCTGCCCATATCTTAGAAAACTAAAAGCAGAATATTCTATTAAAAGGCTTCCATTTGGGGCCAATGAATATGTTTGTTTTATTCTCCCAATAACTAACTTTTTAAGGACTTTTTCCTCACAATTTTTAAAAATTTAGGAAATGGTTTTAATTCTGGGAAGACACCTAGATAAAGGAGGAACAGATCATAATATACATTGCTCATATAACTTTGGGGAATTCTAAATCGTAAGGAAAAGTATTATCTATATTCAGTCCAATGTCCTGTCTCTTCTGCAACAAATCAAAAATAATATAGATGGAGAAATAGTTTCAGATTCAGAAACTGCCCCCAAATACTTTCGCTTTCAACGATGGTATCATACAACCCACTAGAGGAATGTTTGTCAGAGAATCAGGCTAAGCCGCTGGATGTGATACAAGGTGTATTCATTTTAGGACTAGAGACCAGAAGATCAGGAAGCACATATCCACCCACAGACCCCTATAAGCCTGAGAATCCAATAAGCACCAGAAGGTCCAATGTCCAATAAAGCCATAAGAAATTCGCAAGTACACGTTTTTGTGGGTTCAGGTTGAAAAATACAGAATTTGTTTAAAGAACAGACTTCTTTGGAAGTAAGGACTTTCTTAGGAAATAATCTTACTTGCAAAAACTTTCTTCTGAAGGATTTATGGCTAATGGAACATGATGGAGACCCGAGAATGTTGGCTTTATTAATAAGGAAATATTTACAGGCCATTATTAATCTGTTCAGACATCATTAAATTGTACTTTTATACACCCGTTTTTATCTGCAGTTAACTGACATACTCTCACTATAACTAGTTTCAGTTCAGTTACAATTCAGTTACATTTAGATGTTATCTTTGTTAATATTTCAGGGTTTAGATAGATTGGAAACTATCTTGAATGCTCCTTCTGTGAAAAGAATAAAGAGAAAACAAACAAAAATGTCTTAATTATATGCATTGTATTATCTGTTGTGAGTTGGGCTGTCTTTCTCATTTCTTAATTAATGTGATCATAAGCTCATTACACATATACACACATACACGACTACACATCCTGATACTTGAATTTTCCACCTGTATCTCCTGATGTCTGTTGCTTTGTTTGTATTAATTAGAATGATGACACAATGGCCTTATTATAACTCTGCATTTAATAGTCTAATTGTCACGTACTACATGTGATGCTATCTTCTTGTGTTTGATTCATGTTGCATATTGCCTTAATTTTTTTAATATTAGGATGCAAATCAATCTAAAATAATTTGCTACAATTTGACACCAGAGGGTGCTGCCAGCTTATAGAATGTAGAATTTATTCTGCCTAACAATTAACAGAACAGCTTTAATTTTCTTGAAACATCATTCAAAATATCTCATACCAGAGATTCCCAGAAATTTTTTTACAGAATTTTAATTGTACTAAGAACTGTTAGAAAAGTATTTAATTCAGCTAATACTACGTAAATACTACGACATTTTTGAAAAAAGGCAGAAGGCTGTAGTGCAATCTGCTGCCCTCAATACTATAATGTTAAATGAATAAATCAGTGGATAACAAATAACAATCAGAAGGAAACAGACTATTAACAAAACTAAGTTGAGTAGATAATATTGGATGATAAAATAGATACAGCATTTGATTTCTTACTTACATATGTCTGACTTTTCAGTTATAAAACTAAAAGGCAAAGTTGTTTTAACTCCCTAGACAAGAACATGCTATTTTATCAGCTTCCTTTACAATTTTACCTTCATATGAACATTTTACAGATTATTTTATCCCACATGCAGGAACAGTCCTTCAGAAGAAAACACTAAGGCAGCTGTGTTCTTTTTGATGTTCACTGTCATCAGAAATATAGTAGAACTGTTTAACAAACAGGGTTAATAATCATTCCATGTACAAACTGTTCCATGTACAAACTGTTCCATATACAGGACAGCCTGACTTGTGTGGTCCTGTCCAAACTGCAACAACAAACACATTTTGGCTGCCTGTCTCCATAGATCAAACCCATTTTGTTTTTTTATTTGCATTTAGGCTGCAATATGATGTCCCAGCCAAAATTGGGTGAGAAGGTTTTTTAAAAATCAAAACTGAGGGATTTCCTTGGTGACTATATATGCAGACATTGGTAAAGGGAATGGTGGCTGTAGGCAGGCAAGGAAAGGAGAACACTAGGAAGATCAGGGGACAGGTGGGCCAGTAGGAGATGATGCTATGCCACGACATTCAGGGTGATAGTTCAAAGACGGTACTGGAAGGAAGTGGGGACCAGTAGGCCAGCACATAGGCCATGTGAAAGGGAGAGAGGTGGCAGTGTGTTCCAGATCTGTCCAGATGTAATGGTATGTGGGAATGACTTTGGAAGGCAGAAGGAAGAGCTGCAGACTAGATAACTGTCATACAAATGGAATCATAGCCCTCAAAAGGAAAAGGGCCACAGGAAACATCTCAGAAGAGATCCTCTCTAGTTTTCTGGAAAGAAAAAGTAAAGAAAGGGAGAAATGTCTTCATATTTGCATGATTCTGTTATTGTAAACTCACAGTAAAAATACTGTTAGTTTTCCTGGTTTGTGCTGGCTTGAAGGACTGACACCCACTTGCCTTATAAAAACAACACTAGTGTTATAGCCGAAAACCCGGTCCAAATCGGTTAAGTAAAACACAAGAAACGGGGTCCGTTTGGATGACCGCGAGG
>JAEANM010025129.1:0-11003 GCA_017656035.1 Myanophis thanlyinensis | reverse complement strand
TCTAACCCCCACCCTCCCTTCCTACCTTAACTTACCCGCAGTTGTGTAAGCATTTCACTGCATATCGTACCATGTATTACTGTGTATGTGACCAATAAATTTGAAATTGAATTGAAATTGGAACACTACTATCATGTCACTCCTAGTCCTTCTTTTCATTAAACTACTGTTGACACAGTCAATTTCTGCAATTGTTCTTCGTATGTTTTAGCCTCCAGTCCCTTAATCATCTTTCTTGCTCCTTTCAGCACTCCTTCTGAAGTCTTTTTTATATTGTGGAGACGAAACTGGATGCAATATTCCAAGTTTGGTCTTATCAAGGCATTATAAAGTGGTATTAACATTTCACATGATCTTGATTCTATCCCTCTGTTAATGCAGCTTAAGACTGTGCTGGCTTTTTGGTAGCTGCAGTACACTGCTGGCTCATATTTAAGTGATTGTCCACTAGGAGTTACTACTATTGAGCCTCTGCCAATGATGTACACTTGTTTTCTGTAGAAAAAAATATAAACTATAAAAAGAAACCATCTTATGCTTGCCAAACAGCCTTATGACATTATATCTCTATTCCATTCTTCAGAATTTCCTGAAAATTCGTACCATAGCTTTCAACATTAGTAACAAAATAATAACATTTTTTAATCTTTCCTGTTCAATCCTTTCTTCATTTCAGAGGTTTTATGACACATCTATCCCCTTTTCACTGGTTCACATTCTTTTATTTATTGCTTTTATTTATTGCTACTCAGCAGAACATTATAGTTTCATTGTTTAATATTTTTAATTTGGAGTTTGATTTGACTGAAGTCTACCAATAAATTAGAGAAGAGACAGGTACAAGATTATTTGTTGGAAATAATTGGAAGGCTTCTGGATACAAAGGAATATATTTTGTACCTAACTTAAAAGTGAATATTATTCCAAAAGCCCAGTATGGTCAAAGAGAAAGGTAAATCATGTTCATGAACTGGGTATCATGAAAACTGGGCAAAATTAGCCTATCTGAGCCTCTAAAGGACTTATGCATAGGCTATCAACTAACTTCTGATTATTTGGGATAGGTATTCTCATAATCCTTAGTTATTGCTTTCTGAAGGTTATAGAGTTATAATCCCAAAACCTGGTGGCATTCGTTCGCACATACTATATGATGAACAAATATGAAAAATAAATAAAAGAAATGACATTTATCTCTTTTACCTTAAAGTAATAAAGGGCAAACAATACTATGATCTGGTCTTCCAGCTGCAATTAAATGATTGGCTACAAGATGAAAATGGAAGGTTTTTAGGATGGTGGAAGAAAAGGATACCCCTTTTATGCTTTGACTCTTGCAGAAACCTTCACACCTACAGCAATACAAGAAAGATATCAGATGGGGGTAGAGATGTTGGCAAAACAGAGCCAGATGGAGCTTATTAGTATACTTGCTTGGTATTCCAAAAGAGCCCTGAGACTGAAGCTGAACCAAACATGAAACCAACACAATAATGAACAGAATATTTGTGACTGTAGGTTAATCTTATTTGCAATGGTTTGGTTGGCTAGTTTCATAATATTTCATACAGCACAGTTGCAGATCACAGTGGAAAAACATAAAAATGATAGCTTCTGAGGCTGTTAATACAAAAGGAAGCAGCAAGTGAAATGGAAATAATTGGCCCAATTTTTTGGAGGAAAAAAGAGTATTAAACTTAAAAGCACACAGAATCTGGACTTCAATGATAATTTAAAAATGCAGCAATCACATGAACCACACTGAAGGATTAATTGCTTGATCTGCCTAATAGGTGTCTGTTTCTGCTTGTTTGATGATATTTATTTATTTATTTATTTATTTATTCCACATTGTAATTTTTGTACATTATTTACCCTGAGTTGTATATTTAAAAAACAAGTGCAATTGAAAATGGCTAAAAAGCAATTTCAAATAAGTCAATATGTCAATAGTTCTTTAGCTGTCCAGCTGCTGTCTGAAAGACAACACATTCCAGATTGCAAACATATTTTATGTACGGAAAGGGCTATATACACACTAGTCCAGGCATCAGGCAAAGAAAGGAAGTATAAAATAGAACTTTTTTTTTCTGTTTACAGAGTAAATCAGCACATGTTGTCTGATGTCCTACAATCATTTATTGGAAATAAGTCCAATGTACTGCGATCCTCTTTTTAGTAAACATACCATTTGAATTCAACCTTGTCCAGAGGTCTGTCCCTTTGGTACAATTATGTTTATTCTTGAATGATAAGCCTGAATGTAGAACATGGATTTCATAATTGAAGTTCCAATAATGCATAAAACTAAACAAAATCTTCAGAAGCTTATCTAATTCATGAATGATTTTTAGAAATGGTCTCTGTCACAAATCACCACAGGTCCACATTTTTACTTGCAAGGTGATTAAAAAGTTTACTCTATAAAACCTCTAAGCAAAAATGAGCAAATAGTTAAAATACAGTCTTCCCATTCATGAACTATGTTACATTAAACAAGTATTTACATTTATAAACAAGTATACACATTTCATTGCATTTCGTACCATGTATGACTGTGTATGTGATATTTTTATTCACTGAAAAATATCTGTGTCTCACTAGCTAGCATGGAAACTGAAATATAATTTCTTAGAAATAATAACTAATAACCAAGCATGGAGAAATACCATGATTGACAGCTTAAGAAATTTTTTATTCAATTAGTCGGAGGCAACTGCAATAATATCATGTCAGGGAGGAATAAACAACTTGCAACATACAAACATCCTGGTTTTTCAACTTACTCAAAGTTAAATACCAGCCTTAAAACCACCAAGGTTATTATCTGACATTATATGGTCAGATTCCACTTGCCAATTACTTAATAAAGCAAAATATAAGGCAACAATAGAGGCATCTGAGTGTGTGGATGTGTGAAACAACTCCAGATGGTGGCCCTGTGATAAAAATCCTTCTTAAAATTCATTGTGTGTGCAACGACTTTTAAAAAAGGATGAGGACTTTCATTGCAGAACTGTTATCTTGTCCTTTTTTGGAAACACCCCGAAGATGCCCTTGTTGCTGCCTTCCATGTTGTTTTAATTTAAAGTAGTTAGCACAGCAGGTATTTTTAGCTAAAAGATTGCAAAGAAGAGACAAGTCCTTTCCATTCACTATTGACATTGGGACTAGAATGGTGGCCAAAGCCATGGTCATAATCTGATTCCCAATCCCCAGCTATTTGAAGCTATATGATGCTGTACACCACACACAGCTTTACCTTGCCAGTATATAAGAAGTGATATTAAGAGATTAATTGGCAGAGAATCAAACTTCTTATAATTATATCAGAGTGCACTTCAGCAGCTTTTTTATCCTGATAATTGTTGAAGCCCACTTTCTCAATCATGTAACTGTGGTTCTAGGGTATTGTTCTCGTGCATTCCAGAAGATGTTGCAATTTTCTTGTCTGCAGCTGATTGACAGCTGGATAGCAGTTTAATATAGCCTGTGCATCTGGAGCCTTTTGGTTATGCTGAATTGCAACTCCCAGCATTTCCAGTCCACACTACCCATTGTAAATCTCAAATATGATGGGCTGGGAATGCTATATTACCCTGACAAACTGCAATCCCACTGACAGGCTCTCTTTTTCCCCTCTGTCATTCTCCTCTGTAATTCTTGCAAGTTCTCAACACAAGGCACATCCTCACCACTTTTGCCCGCAATTGCACAAAGACATTTGATTATGTTTTAACATTCTTTTGAAAAATACAGCAAACCTCGCAAAGAGAGTTGAAGTTTGGGAGGCAATCTTTAACTATTATATGTAGCTCAGTATATTCTGTGAGAAGAGATTGTACTCACTGATGTAACATTTATTTGTATAATCATGAATATACAGTTCATAAGAATAACAACATGTCCATTTCATGTGCTCAGAGCATCATGTTGTGATGCATGCTATTTGGTGTGTGCTCCTTACTTTGCCTCCTCAGTGGGAATGGGTGGATATATCATGAAAAAAACATTATTTAGTTGATTACTACAATAACACAGACTGGCAACTCTGCTTTATTTCCTCCTAAAGCAAGTTAAGAGTTGGAAGCCAAAAACAAGCCATAATTCTCAACTCCCAGCCATAATTCTTGATTTATTTATGTAGCCACTTCTACAGGATCAAGAAATCAAGCATCATTGATCAAGTTTAGCACGACATATCACTGGGACTAGTGGTTTAGTTTGACTATTGCAATGCTAAGAAAAAAAATTAGAGTCATATTCAGATATGATTAGAAGAAAATATATTTATATTGTATTACTCAGGTAATAGACGAAGCAAGCTTCTGAAAGAATAATCTATGTTAAGGAATTATGGCCAGGAATAGGGCTACAAGCCACTTTGTGTGCAAGAACTATAGTATTAATGTTCATTTTTTTATTTATGAGCTCATCCCCATTCTTCCAATACTCTATAAATGCTTTCAATGATGATTGTTAAGTCAGCTCTTTAAAATGGAATAATGGGAGTTCTGATAGCCCATCGTTTACCATTTTGAAGTGATTTTAAAATGGCCATTTTGAAAGTTGAATGACAGAATTCATGGTCTAGGATAGCTTGCTTTATTAATCCATTATTTTCAAAGAATCACAATATTTGTCCACAGCTATCTGCCAGATACTATATAAGCCAGTAATGCATATTTCTCTGCCTCAAAACTTGTGTGTGGAAAGTGTTTATAACACTCTTCTAGCTTATTTCAGAATTAGGACATTTCTATCATTACTAGTTAGGTCTTACAGAATTTTAAAATGGGAAACAATAATGGTAAGTCAACTTTGAGATATGCCAGCAGTGTAATTAAATTAGAAGCCTTCACAACTTTAGCTACTATGCTTTTTTTTTTTTTTTTTGAGCAGAAAAACAATCATGTAGCTGGGTCATATGGACTTCGGTCAGAAACGAGGCAGTGCTGAAAGCTATCTTTTGATTTCTCAATTAATTCTCTTTGAAAACTAGACTTCAGCAAGAGGACTTTGAGTTGCTTCAATTAAAAAAAAATTACATCCCAAAGGCAACATGATTCTTTCAGCCGAAGCAAAGAAGAAATGTAATTTGCTTTGATGAAGGAATTCAATGTTGCCTCCAAACATAAACCTTGTGTGTCATTTTTCAAAGTTTGAAGAGGCTTCTGAACTGGTGTTGTGCTTCAGTACAAACTGCTTTGGGCTCTGGCAGGGGCCATGCTGGAGATGGCAGAAGGATGTGCTCTCCAAAACATCTCATTGAAAGTTGAAGGGATCCATACTATAGGATAAGGGTTTCCAAACTCGGCAACTTTAAGACTTGTGAACTTCAAACTCCCAACATTCTCCAGCCAGTAACAGGGAGTTGCCCAAGTCTTAATGTTGCCAAGTTTGGAGACCTCAAACTTTGAAAGAAATGAGAGCACATCCTCTGTTGCACCTCTCAGATAAGAAGTGGAATGACATACAGTATCCCTTTTAGCAGTTTGTGAACAAAGTGAAGCAACACAATTGTTCTCTTTTAGAAGCAATATCGTGATGCTGGTTTGAAAATAACCCCTAGAAGCTGCTCTGGTCGAGCTTTTGTTGAAAAGATGCCCTGCTCCAAAGGTTTATACAACAGCCAGAGTGAAAATTACTTCAGTTGTTCTTTCCACTTTCAAGGCACTTTTGAATAAGTTTAGAGGTCAAGTTTTGAGCTCACTACAGCTCTGAAAGTGGAAGAGAGCACTGATGTTACCTGTTTCCTCATCATTCTGCAGCAAACTTCCTGATCTAAAACATCTTGTATGTGTTCCCTGGAATGTTATTATTTCTCCTCGGAATTAAATGAAATGCAGGAAGTTCAAAAGGCTGCAGACTCCAGGACAGATAATTGTACCATGAAACAAAACATTGTCATAAAAGGGCACAAAGGTAGAACAATTTCTCACTGAGTGCTCGTCTCATGGGCTTTTTCTTCTCTTGGGGGAAAACGAAAGAAAAACAATTGCTTATCTATCAAATTAAAACAGACTCTGAAAACAGAAGTCATTTTTCACATAGTTGATTATTCAATTATTATAGCTATTTATACAACACCAGCTGTCAATATGAGGTTTGCAAAAAAAATAGATTTATAATCCAAATGTGGCAGCATAATTTGATAGGAAAATAATTGTTGTTTTGGTCATAAATTCTTTGGTTTAATATTGGATGATCTAAACTTTTTTCTTATTCTACTGTATTTGGAACAGCAATTTACTTTTATTTCTCTGATGGATGGTATTAGGGATATTTAAAAGCAAATTATCAGACTGAATGTAATAGTAATAAAGTAATGAATTAGAAATCTATGTTTGGGCCTGCTGTATAAGTGATCTTCTCTACAATGAAATCCTCTATAAGTCTACTTAGAAATAAGTGTCATTGAGATCTAATCCTAGCTAAATAGTTATTAAACCACTGTATTCCTCTGACATACTGTATATTGTAACATACTTTCAATGTGATTTCTATGATTGACTTTAATGAGCTCTGCAATTGCTTCATCTCTCCAATGTATATTCAATTTTTCCATTCATCAAGACAGCAAATGTGCAAATTTTAAATGTGCAAAATTACAAGATAAAACAAAACATAAACCCAAGAGAGTATCACAATACCATATAGGCCTATGATATATCAATTGTTTCATACTGGCCACAAATACTTTGTTTTTTCTTTCTGGGTCTCTTGAAATCTATATTTGCCTTTATTTTGGTATTTCAGATCTGGTAACCCTAACTGACACACATCTATAAATCAGACTGCTGGGGGGGAAAAAAATTAAATCACTAAATCACCGAAACTATTTTAACTGTGGTATAAATTGTTTTGTTCTCCCTTCTAATTGTTAATGTTTAATTGTTAATAATTAAAATTGACAGGGAAGATATCAAAGTGGTGGATAGTTTCTGCATTTTGGGATCAACCAAAATAGTAAAGGAACATTCAGATAAGAAATATTCCACAGGCTAATACTTGGTAGAGCAGCTATAAAGACCTTCAAAAAGATATTCAAAAGCCATGTTGTGTCCATATACTTACTAAGATGTATGTAGTGCAAGCAAATGATATCTTCTCATGACAATCAGAAGGGACAAATGGACTTTGCAGAAGTAGGACTGGAAAAATATTGATACTTTTGAACTTTTATATTCTAGAACACTACTGATTAGTGTTATAGAACACTACTGAACACCCAAGAAAACAAATGGCACTTTTTAAACTGCCTGCAGTTCCATTTCCCCCTCTAGTTCCTTCTCCTGTTCATCTGTTAGGTTTTTAATTAACATCTTAGTTTTCTCCTTGTTAATTGTAAAACCAGCTATCTCTCCAAATTTTTCAACCTCCCTCATTAATTTTTGTCCCATCTCCAGTGGTTCTTCTATGAAAAACACCAAATCATCGGCAAAGGCCTGAACTTTATATTCCTCTTGTTTAATTTTAAGTCCCCTTATTTCTTGGTTGGCCCTTATTTTTATTAGTAATGTTTCTAATGTCAAAATAAATAGCAGGGGTGACAGCGGACAGCCTTGCCTTACTCCTTTCTTTATTGCTAATGGGCTTGTAAGTTCCCCATTTATTATTACACTTGCATTATGGGAGGAGTATATGGACTCTATCGTATTTTCAAATCTACTTCCAAATTTTAACTTTTATTTGCTGAATCATAAACTGCCAGTTTACCTTATCAAAGGCCTTTTGGGCATCCAGGAAGACAAGGGCCACTTGTTTCTCTGGGTGGGCTTCTAATATATTTATTACCACTCTTGTATTATTTTTTATTGTCTCAATGGCAGAAATCTATTTTGATCTGGATGTATTTTTACATTTAGTAATGTCTTCAATCTTTCTGCCATGATATTCATAAATATTTTGTAGTCCACATTTAATAATGAGATTGATCTATAACTTTTTATCTCTGTACTTTCTTTCGATATTAGTGAAATGTATGCCTCTCTCCATGAAGGTGGTATTTTTGTATCTTTTAATACTCCATTATAAACTCTCAATAATATCCACCCAATCGATTCCCCTAATGTTTTATAGATTTCTCCTGGAAGTCCATCTGTTCCTGGCATTTTATTATTTTTTTGCTTCTGGATTGCTTCCTTTAACTCTTCTGTTGAGATATTCCTATTTAGCCCTTCTCTTTGCTCTTCCATTAATGTTGTCATATTTTCCCTTGTAAAAGTGAACTAACTGGGCATTTGGTTGACAGCAAGGTGCTCGTCAATTAAACAAGATAATTATATAAATTAATTTCAACAAATTAAAAAGGATTTAGAAAAATGGGGGAAATTACAATTGTCTCTGTTAGGAAAAATAGCAGCAATCAAAATGAATATACCCCCAAAATCAGTTATATATAAAGAAAATCAATACAAAATGTGATATCAGTGGTATCTAGCCCCTATGAGGTTGGCTAAAATGTACTCTGATATGAATCCCAATTGTTGGAAATGTAAGAAAGCTCATGGTACCTTCTTTCATGTTTGGTGGCTATGCCTGAAAATTAAAAATTACTGGATTAATATAAGGAACTGGATACAAGAAATTACAAACATCCATTTAGAATTAAAAGCAGATATATTTCTTATAGAAATTATGAAGGGGGAATATATAAAAGAATTAAAGTACTTAATAGTGCACATAATGACAGCAGCGAGAATAGCACTCGCCCAATATTGGAAAAATGAATCAGTGCCGACAGAGATCGTAATAATTCAAAAGATTTTTTTATTGTGCTGAGATGGACAGACTCACTCTGGAGTTAAATGGAAAGGAAAACTCTGAATATTACAAAGTGTGGGAGCATTGGTATCATTGAATTAGTAATCGAACTAAGTAATTAAATAAGTAAAGAGTAGATAATTTAAGAATCAGAAATTAAGAATAACTAGGAGCTTTAAAACATGTATTTACACTTGAACAAGAACTGATATGTAAGTACTGCACTGTACATTTGAAAAAAAAAGGAGGGGACTATAAATTACACAAAATGTTTTTGTTTTCAAAATTTTGTTTGTTTTTAATATATGTATGTAAATGTATGGAACATTTTTAAACTGTGTTTGTTTAATAAAGACTATTTTTAAGATTTAAAATAAAAAAAGAAAACAAATGGAACATTGAACAAATCAACCCAGAGTTTGGTGTAATGTTTGCTCAAATTATTCTACTTTGGACATACTGTGTGAAGACCTAGCTCTTTAGAGAAGGTCCTAAAGTTGGGGAAAAGTTCCTTTCTGTAAAGGAAAGAGAAGAGGACAACTAGCAGCAAGGTGGATGGGCTCAGTTACAGTGATGATAAGTGCACTGTAGGAAGATTTGAAGGATGAGAATAGAGATAGATCATAATGGAGAAAATCTATCTATGTGGTTAGTAAGAGTTGACATGAACTTGACTACATGTAACAAATGAATCAAACAATGTAACCTATGTTCACATACAAGAGAATTAAAACCAATTATATATCTTTCAAAGCAGGATAATAGACCAACTAATTATGGTATTCAGTTTGGTCTCACTTTTTTATATGTGATATATTTAGGGTGACCATATTTGGTTTCCAAAAAAGAGGATGGGCGGGGGGTGGCGGTGGTGGCGGGGCGGGGGTGGTGGGGGTGGCGGGGGATGGGGGGGCGGCATGGTGGCGTTTTTCTCCCTCCTCAGCCCAAAAAGAGGACGGGGGGGCAGCGGGGGGTGGTGGCGGGGGGTGGGCGGCGGCGGGGGGCATGGGCATGGGTGGTGGAGTGGGTGGCGTTTTTCTCCCTCAGCCACTTTTAAAAGACGCGCAGACTTCAACTCCCACAATGCAGTGGATTTGCTTGGCCCAAGGGGAAAGGAGCCCTATTCGAGCTGAGGAATTCTGGGAGTTGAAGTCCCACGCGTCTGAGAGCAGCCGGAGGTTGAGAAAAGGCTTGCTGCTTTCTAACCTACGGCCAGACCAGCATGCGCTCCATCATGGGTGGGGGGCGGGGGGGTGTGCAGCTCCGCAGCGGCTCTTCTCCTGCCGACCCGGAGCCACTTCTTTTCCCCATTTGCCCAGACATGACATCTCCACTTTTACGGCCAGTCTGGGGCGTCCGGGTAAATTTATAAAATTTATAAAACCCGCCTGGACGCCCCGGACTGGATGTAAAACAAGGACATGTCCGGGCAAAAGAGGATGGTTGGTCACCCTAGATATATTCAACATTTGTTATGTGAATAGTTACTGTTACTGCCTGAACTTCTTGCAAGTAATTTCTTTCTTAATCTCCTTTTAGAATTTAATTTCTTCTCATTAAAGAAGGAGAATTGTTTTGTTTCTGGATAATGCAGTATACTTATGCTAAAGTAGGTATTAGTCCATTAAAAGTTTATGAATACAGGGAATACAGTAAAATAACCTTTAAGATGCTATAACATCTTCGTGTTTTTAGAAAAAGTCAACACATCTACTCTGCATTTATTTCAACTTCACTTATTCTGACACCTTAAAGAAGAGAATTACACAGTATTGCATTTTGTAGATAATGACAGCTATGTGAAACAAGAGTCAGTCATATAACAAATATCCAGCAGCAGAAGAAAAACCAAACATATGACTTAAATTACAAGTCATCAACCCCATGGGTTAAACCAGATCAAGAGACTGACTCCACAGAAAAACAGAAATATACCTTATTGAGATAGACTGTAATAATTGACTCTATAAATCTATCTCTGTTGCTTCCCTCCTTATACTACAGTGGGTACTGGGGAACTAGTCCCTTTCAAATATTTTCCTACCTCCTGGATTTAGGACATGTTCCTGTTCCTGTTGATATCTAAATGGCTCCTAGGTGTTTTTCTAAGTCATTTCCATGCCTCCTTACATGTGTGATCAATTTATATTGTAATGATTATTTTAGACCAGGGGTAGGGAACCTTGGCTCTTTCATGACTCATGGACTTCAACTCCCAGAATTCCTGAGCCAGCATG
>JAEANM010025128.1:0-11003 GCA_017656035.1 Myanophis thanlyinensis | reverse complement strand
ATTACAAATGTACACTAAATTCCCTAAAACCCTTTACAGCATTGGGGGTTGCATAATTTTGAACACAACTGTACATTTATTTTTTTGTCATCATAGCTAAAAAGGAACTTTAATTTATCAACTAGTAAGTTGATGTTAAGCTATCACAAAATAGTTTAAATCCATAGATTAAGGCTTAAATGATCAGAATTTATCTAGTAGTTAAAGGTAATCACAAAAATTAAAATGCTTTTATCAAGAAATCAAATTAAATTGATATCTTTATGCTGACATTTCATTAAAAATATTTTCTATTTTTCCATTTTTACTTAGATAAACCTAAGAAATTTTGATCCCAGTTAAATCTTGGGTTTCCAGCTTACATACTATTTAAGTGATAATTATTGTTAATTATTTGTGAAAAGTAATTAAAAAAACTCTCAGTTCCTAAGCTCGCTTGAATAATGATAATTTTCTCCCTCTCTTGGTCTGAGAATAACATTAAAAGCAGAAGATTCAATTAGGAGGTCTATTACCTCTTCTACAGATCTGCAGGTGGCTTGCATTTCCAGAATTGTTCGACTTTGTTCTCTAACTGTTCTAAGAGCTTGCTCAAGCTGATGTGGAAGAGACAAGTTAGGATCTGGAACTGTACCTGCAGCTTCACTGAACTATAAAATAGAGAAATAAATAGAAGATAAAGAAAGCAGTTCCCCACCAGAAATATAGCTCTATTATATAGCATTAAATCAATGTAATTACCTTCTGAGCTGTACTTAATATGTCCTGTTTCTGACTGTCATATATATCCAGCAGACGTTCTAATTCTACTTCTCTTTTATCCCAGGCCATCTGTTGCTCCTCATGGAACTACAATTAGATAAGAATTTTATATGAAGAATGACATCTAGGAATGACACCACTATAGCACAATGGTATAAATAAACTTCAATGAAAAAAATGTTTTTATGAAAGATTAACAGTAATAGTCTTAAGAGTATATAATTTTTTTGAAGAAAAAAATTGATAGTGATATTTTTTCAGTACCTGACCCTGCTGAACAATTTCTTCTTCCAAATGATTGATTGTCTGTTCATACTCAGAGAGGATATTTTTTAAATATTTAATCTCCTCATTTTTCCTGGATAATTCACGATTTAGTTTAAGTTCTTGGAGGCGAAGTTCTTCAATTTTCACATGCCACTCAATTACCTGATAATTTATAACAAGTCAAATCTCAACAGTAATTTAAACAACAATTAATTAATTCCAGTAAAGTAGCATAATATTCAAGAATTGAACAAGCATTGTACCTTTTTAGAAAGGAATAAAAAGCTTTGAAACAAGGAATTATAGATGTACCTGCACAAAGTTTGATGCACATCTAATAATCTTTTTACACTTTGGTCCTAACTAACAAGATGACTTTATAAAAGAAATACAAACTACTGTGCACCACTAAGAAGGCTAGAAAGGTGCTCAAATAGACAAGGGTGATGGGAATAATATCCAAAACCTGATCTGGCATATGCAGGATTACATATAAAAGCTTTCAAATTAAGACTGAATGTCTCAAACCTTTTGTGCTCCTCTTGCGTCTTTTAAAGTGGCTACTAGTTCTTCTATTCCTTTTAATTTCATCTCCAACTCCACTGCTCTGTTCTCTGCATTTCGACGTTCCTGCTGAGCTTGCTGGATATCTTCTATAGTTTTAAGTTTGTCATTCTGCAGTTGAATCATAGTCTTGGAGAACTTCTCCTGTTGAGCTAGGGGCAAAGCACCACTAAATTGCCTCCGTAATGACTGAACAGTTTGGCGCAAATGTTTGACTCTATTCTTCCCTTCAAGTCTTGCATAATACAATGCTTGCTCTTTGTCATCCAATTTTTGATCTAAGCGCATGTTATCTATCTCTATCTTCTGAAGTTTTGATGTTGCAGCTGCCAACTTAGTTATAGCTGTAGCCTCACTAACCTGAAGGGCCACAATATGCTGATGTAATTTTGCAATAAGTGTTTTTTCATCCGATTGTACCTAAAATCCAATAAAATAAAAATAAATTAAATGTGTTTAAAAGAATAATACTACAAAGAATACTAAAAACTAGGCTGGGTATCAGAAATCACACCTGATAATCCAAAATCTGCATTCTGAGTGATTCCACTTCTTTATCTCTTGATTGTTGCCGATTCTCCAGTGCAGTAACTTGTGTCTTAGCAATATCAGAAAGCTCCTTTAACCTTTATGGCAGAAATAAAAGATACTGTAAGAGTTGGCAAGATCAGAAAGAAAGGCCTGAGATTGGACTATTAAAATAACAATATACCATTATATCAGTATCAACCATTATATCTGCTCATAAACAAATGGCTCTCAGTCCACTGCAACACAGAAAATGGAGAAAGTTGTAAGAGTTCAATCTTGAATGTATTATGTAAATGGTTTCTTTCTGTTTGCAATAACTGATGTTCTTTTACATTAAATTAAAAATTAATAAAACAAATGTGAATGCTTTCTAAAGAGATACATGAAAACTTCCTTTATAATAATCCCTAGCTTCAAGTTTGTAAAACATCTTTGTTAGTTTAACAAAAGAAACCTTGTCTTAATATTTTTCCATTAAAAAGATATTGTGACATACATATATAGGAAAAAGATGATCTTCTCGGTAAATATCAGCACACGTCCTCTTTTTCAGCAAAGGGATACAGTTTAAAACTTACTTTGATATCTCAATCTTGAGTTCAATTTCACTTTTCTCTAGCTCCATTATTCGATGTTTATCCACCTCACTTATTCCTTTACTCACACTGTTTGACAGTTCATCTCGTAAAGACTGCTCTACCTTCTGTGCTTCAAGATTGATTTTTGTAAGCTAAGAAAGATCAAATTGAAATGAATTTCACTGAGGTAATACATAACAATGTCTCAACATACATCTGGATAATTTATATCATGTACATTTTTATGATATTCTTAAACAAGGAATAAGTTTTAAAGCACAGACATCTGGCTAGGGCTTAAGATTTAAATGCAGCCTTGTTTTCCAGTTACATCTGTAACTCTTAATTTAATTTAATTTAATTTAATTTACTACAAGCTTTCTATACTGCCCCTCTCCCGAAGGACTCGGGGTGGTGCATAGCCATCTAAAAACATAAACTCATAAAAATTAAAATACAATTAAAATGGATTAAATCAATGGCCAATAACCAAGTTATAAAAGTTAAAAATTTAAAACAGTTTAACTAATTAAAATCAAACAAATTTAAAATTTAAAACCCCGGTTAAGTGTTAGGCCAGACCGGCTTGCTGGAATAGATGGGTTTTTAATGCGTGTCAGAAGGTCCGCAGGTCCGCAATGGTCCGAATCTCCAGGGGCAATTCGTTCCACAGGGAGGGTGCAGCCACAGAGAAGGCTCGTACCCTCGGGGCTGTCAGGTGACACCGTCCCGACAATGGAACCTCGAGGAGGCCTGCCCTGTGGGAACGCACCGGTCGGCTGGAGGCTGACGGTGGCAACAGGCGGTCCCGTAAGTACCCAGGTCCCAAGTCATGGAGTGCTTTAAAGGTAAGCACCAACCTCTTGAATCGCACCCGAAAGGGACTTACTTGTGACTTACTAAACCAGAAGGAAACTCACTTCAAAACACAATCAGTCTATATCTATTGCGTATTTCACTCAGTATATGACATTCTTGGCAAAAGTCTAGGTAAAGTCTAGTTTTCATACAATTACATCACAAATTTCAAAGCATACTGTATATACAACTGTCTATCTAATTAAGGAATTATGTATGAAATCATCAAATACTCTCTACAAATACTGAAATAAAGATCTAGTAAAGTGCATACTACCTAGGCTTATCTAATACTTCTGACAAGAGGTGAAAAGACATGTATTGTACATATTTTATCTGATAGCTGTTTATACTGTTAGAACTTGGGATGTTACATTACAGCATAAGATATTTCTCTTTGAAATGCAAGCAGAAATTTCATTTTTTTATGTCAAATGTAACAAGCAGCATCGTAAAAATAATTCATAATATATTAAATATAATGCTTGATGTTGCTCTTTGTTTTACAAGAATTATAAGCCATTGTAATCACAGTTGATGATACAAAGTTGTAATTCTTTTCATCTAATCCATTATTCAAAAGGCAGGAATGAATGGCAGAAATCTAAGACAGCATGAGATCCACTTAGATTCCAAAAGCAAAAGTCATTTACAGTACAATTATTTGCCTATTTACTTGTAATACAGCTCATGGCATCAATGGAAGCTACTCACAGATAAACATCTATATTATTGCACCTTTTACTTCAATATAGATCTTGAACATGTATGTGCTCCCTGTTTTAATCAATAGCCCCTAAAAGCCTCTATCATCATGAATTTTTAAAAAACCAATAACAGATAATTATAAATACAACACTAATCTATAATTGTATCAAACACTTTATGCAAGCTTTGTAAATAAACTTAATAAACACCTCAGCAAATTTTGTTTCCAGTTCAAAGTTACGTTCTTCTGCTTGTTTTAATGTATTTCGTAGGTGTTCATAGATTCTCTGACAATGCTGTGCTCTCTGTCGTTCATTTAGTTCCTTCATTTCAAGCATAGTAATTTTTTTAGAAATAGAAACAATTTCACTGTTGGTTATGGCCTTTGTAGCTTTGTCTGTAGCAATGTCTCCTATTAACAACAATAATATAATCATCATCATCATCATCATGTACAATAAAATGCTAGTCAGATGCACTACATCAGGCATGTCAAACATGCGGCCCGGGGGCCGTATGCAGCCCATTGCAAGTGTACCTGCGGCCCGCACAGACAATGTTTTAAATGCCACCTTGGAGCCTTCTTGAGCAGAAAGGTGGGGTAAAATATTTTAAATCAATAAATAAAATTAAGTAAGTGAGTAAACAGGAAGGAGAACCCTACACGCTGTCCTGAATTCACTGTTGAAAAGGCAGACTAGACATGTAACAAATAAGCAAAAAAGTTTCCGAGGTTCCCCAGGCAAGTTGCAAGAGAAACACCTTTCCCTGGAGTCACAGCAACTCCTCTTTAGCCTGGTCAGAGGAGCCGATCGGGCGAGGCCGATGCTTGTAATCCGACCTGTGCTGCCACTGCTGGCATGTGTTTTCTGCTTGTCCTGCCATCCCAAGAGCTGCCAAGGGTGAGCCCAGGTGCTGCAGCCCAATTGAAGAGAGTGCGGTCCTCATCATAACTCAAATGTGACAATATGGCCCTCGGGGGACTCTGAGTTTGACATGCCTGCACTACATACTTTAAACAAAAACAAAATATAATACTAGTGCTACAGAGGAACAATATGTTAAATTTTCCAAAATATTCTTTTAATATAAAATAAAGCAGGAATATGACCCAGCAATTTAACCAGTGCTTAATTATAGCAGTTTAATAATTTGTTGATGATCTAATCCCATTTGTGAATTTGAAATACTTCATTTTTTCACTGAAGACAGAAGAAACCAACTTTTCCAAATAAAACAAAGAATCTAACATATATTAACGTTCTAATACAAAAGAAAAGAAACAGAGATGTATCTAAATACTATGTTCTTTGTTCTATTCAATACATGGGAGTAATTACGAATCTTACTCTTGCCAAACTTAGAATGTGAAATTGGTATTCTATCACTTCCCAAGTAAAAAGAAAAAATATATAAACTTGTCAACTTGCTAGTTTTACAGACAAAAAGTAAAATGCATTACTGTGTCTTTTTACCGTAACTACCAGTATGTGCTTACCAAGTTTTGCTGTTTGCTCCCAGGCTTGTTCAATTGTATGAAGTTTCTCTTTTGTAATTTCTAGTTCCTTATTTAAAGATTCTATCTGATTTTTCAGAGAAGTGTTCTCGTGCTATGAAGGAACATGTAAAGGTACATTATTTTTCTACTGTAAATATAATTTGAATGGAATAACAGTGCTGATTTTTCTATGTTGGTCTGATTGAGATATAGTTTGACTTTAACAGTAATTTCATGGGGCCATTCATGGGGCCACAACCTTAACCCTTTCTAATTCTTGGTGATAATAAAGCATCCAGTTGGATTTGCTAATAGCTCAAAAAATAAATGAAGGGATATAAAGTTTGTTCAAAGTAATATAATATAAATAATATCACCTTTAGGTGTTCCACATTGTTTGTTCTTTGAATAAGCAAGTTATCCTTTTGAAGCATATCCCTATATTTAGCAGTTAACTCATTATATTGTTTATTAGCCATTTCAAGGTCATTTAGAGGTACACTATCATCCAATGCTTTTTGCAATGCTGCTATCTTGAAAGTTGCCATTTCCTAAATTGAAAAAGAGAAAATGTTTTTTAGAATATAAAAGCTTAAATACTGATTTCAGGAGAATGTTGTCAATGGTTCCAAGGTTCCAAATTATTATTCCAAGAGTTACTAGAAATTTATCTGTAGGCATGGCAGAACTTGGGGACGGAATCAAAAGAAGAATCAGCCTAGAGTTTCTATGTTGCCACAAGCAGACTAAATCCAAACCTTCATGAAAACCAGCTGTGTGACTTTGGGCCAGACACTCTCAGTCCAACTCACCTCACAGGGTTATTATTGTGGGGAACAAAGGAGGAAGATGTGTTGGATGTATTTGCTGCCCTGAACTATTTGAAAAAATAATAAAGATGGGATACAAATAAATAAATAAACTCTAATGTAGTGCCAAAATAGTGCTAACCATTAGATGGTTGCATTCCTGTGCATAGGCATGAGCAACAAATCAATTTAATAGGAATTTAATGTGTGGCTCTTGTCTTTTGCACCTGATATTGATCTAGTCAATTCCTCTCTCCAAACTTTTCAACGGACTGCAATGAAAACACCAGAATGGCATCTGAACTGCAGGCTGGAGCAGCAGCTGAGCAAGCAGCTTTGAATGCTGTTCTACTTGGCCAGGATTGTTTGGAAACCAAGATATCCAATATGTCAGCCAAGATGCACAATGATGCTTCAAACTGTTCCAACAAATGCAGAATTTCCCTCAGTTTTCCCCTACACCAGGGGTATCAAACTCAAGGCTTGCGGGGCGCATCCAGCCTGCAGAGTGCTTAGATCTGGCCCGTGATGCCTCTGCCAGCTAAAATGAGCATGTGACCCTCTCGAGCTTCCTTTTCGCTGGCAGAGGTTTTCAGGAGGCTGTCACAGCCAGAAATGGAGCTCAGGAGCCTGTTTTCGCTGGCAGAGCACTCGGGCTACCACAGGCACCCCCGACATGAGTGACATCGAGCAGACCATGCCCACTCTGGCCACACCCATCCCGCCCCCCTGAGGTCAAACACAACGCTGATACTGCCCTCAATGAAATCAACTTTGACACCCCTGCATCCCGCCCCCCCCGAGGTCAAACACAACGCTGATACAGCCCTCAATGAAATCAACTTTGACACCCCTGACCTACGCCAATAGCACCAGTACCAACACCTGCTCCAGCAGCACTGCCTATTTTACAGAGAACTCACAGTAGGTTGCCAAAAGGGTTTGGAAATCAGAAAAGATGAGAACTTTCGTAGCATGAGTTATTTATAGACACCCGGGCAGTGGAATTTCCAACTGACCGGTTGCAAGTTTCTTTGTTCAGACTCTCCTCATAGCCTCAGCATCTCAAAGGGCCCTCTCTTTCATTGAACACAATGATCCTACTATGGATAACTATCAGAACTACATGGAAAACTTCAGTGGTCACTTCAGGAATCCGATAAGAAAGAATACAACAACATACAGCATTCATGAACTTGATAACACATAATCAATTTACGTATAACTGAACCATACAGTGTGATGAACAAACTTGGATAAAGTAACACATACTTTGAACCTTTGCAAAGATCCAATCTTCTCTCGAACTGTCACCTCCACTGATATCATCTCAGTCTTCATTTTCTCATTTTCTTTGCGAAGATGCCTTTCCATTTCAAGTAGTGTTGTGTATTGTCTTGTTATGGATCTTTCATTGACTCTCAGAATGGTTATTTTTCTACTATAATCCGCGAGTAGTTGTTTAGTATCATCAGTATCTTTTTCAAGTACATCCAATAAATACTGTGGAAAGTTTCCAGTATTATAGACATTGTCGTCAACATTTGATAAGCATTTTACTCATGCATAATTAACAGATTCTGGATTTTATGAAGCTTCATTCATACCATAAATCTACTCCACCTTTCCTCAGGCCCAAGTGTTTTCCCAAAAAAAATCTATCCAAAGAATAAGTATACTAAGAGCTAGGAAAACAGCTTTTCCTCCCTATTCCTCCCATTAGATACTCTTTGTATCTAATGATAAAGTATGGGGGAAAGTAAAAACCACAGCAAATCAAAAACCCCTTGCTAATACTATAGCAAGAAAATTTATTAAATAATATTCTTAGGATTATAGTTAATTAACATTTTCTACTTTCATGTAAATTAAAATTTACTACATCCAGATGAAAACAATCTCCTTACAGTATATTCCTTTATTTTTATATCATCTTCCTCCTTTTGATACTCAAATCTTTTCTTTTCCTGTAGTATTTTATCATTAGCAGTTTTCCAGTGTTCCTTTTCGCTAAAAAAGAGAGAAGCTTTTCAATAAATGCATGCATACTTAAAGTTATTTCTTTTTATCAGCCTGTAAAATAATTTTTAACGTTAGGTGGGTGCCTAGGTTTGAAAGTTTAGATTTAAAAGTTATAAACAATTTATCAAAAAGAACTGATGAAAACAGAATTTGTAAGAAAGAACATTACAGTATTAATTGAATGTTTTGATATCACAAATTGTTTTGTTTTGCCTCTTATGTTTAGTCTAAAGAAGTTTAAACTATATTGTTTTTAAATAATCAATATTATAATACCAAAGCACTATACAATGCAGAGGGTCTAACTTTAGATCCATAACTCAACATTATGTAAATTTAGCAAAAAAAAATCCCACATCCCATAAATCAAATAAAAAGCACTGCTTAATTTCATTAAGGAGTGTTAATACATTGTTTAATTGATTTTTTAAATGTTCAGGGTTAAATCTTGGCTCTGAAGGGAAGAGACAGGAATTTTTATTAGGTACTGTAACAATTGTGAACAGGTGTGTTGAGAAACTACCTAATCAAGGCAAAATTTGGTATCCTATCTGATGCTGAATATAGCAAGGTATCAATTGTCCTGCTCATTTGCCTCTTCTTTCATATTCAACCACAATAACTACTTCAAGTTTTAGGTAGAAAAAGCTAATATCGTAATTTGAAAATATTCCTTTTTGACACAATAGAATCAATTTTAAAATTTGTAATTTGGCAATATGAACCCATAAAGAAATAAAACCTACTAACAAGTTGAGTTGAATTTATTATGGTCATAGGCCAGCTCAAATAAACCTATCAGACAAATTCTCATTTCTTACATTAAAAAATATATTTTGATTTTCTAATTAAAAGAATCATAAGGAAAAATAACTATACCTTTGATATTCTTTATACAGCAAGCCTTGTTGATGGCGGATAACTGCAAATTTTCTCTTATACTCTTCTATTGCTTCTTCTAATTTTTTGAAGAGCTGTTCTTTGTTTTCAAATTCCTAATAATACACTTAAATTAAAAAGATGATATCTCTCTACTTCAATTTCAGTTGTTACTGTTTGGAACACTATCTTCTTGAAGTTAAATTAGTGAATTAATACCTAACAGCAATGGATTTAATTGTATAAGCATATTTTAACAAAAAATTCTATGCTCATTTTATGTAGGCATGCTATTTTGTGAGATGTATGTATGTATGTATGTATAAAAGAAGGAGATAAAATGCTGTCGTGGACCATGTTTTATTGTGGCTAATGGTTCGGGGACTTACTTATCCCCTTCGTCAGAGTGGATAAAATACAGAATACACAAACCTGCAAATACGAGAGGGATGACATTGATCCTGTGCAAAGGTGAGCCGCTGAGCAACCAATAGGGATGCACAAAAGAGGACAGCGAGAGAGGCAGCCAATCCATATGTACGAAACTAGGCAAGCAGTAAGAAAACGTCAACTCGCCAACAACGAACTTTATTTTATCCGCTCTGACGAAGGGGACGAGTAAGTCCCCAAAACGTTAGCCACAATAAAACATGGTCCACGACAGCGTTTTATCTCCTTCTTTTATACATAGCATATCTGGACCTTGAATTTTCAATTTCGTGTGTGTGTGTGTGGTGTTTTCCTGAAAATAAGACTCGATCTTATTTTTTTTTTTTTTTTTGCACTCAAAAAGGCAACAGGTTTTATTTTCAGGGGGAGGTTCTTCCACTGACTCACCTTAAGCAGTGGCACCAACAGCCCTGCTGACAGGAGCCTGCTGACAGCCCATTTCTTCTGTGGTTGCTTGTCAACGCTTGCACGCATTGGCCCTGGACTCTGTTTCACTGTCAAAGACCTTCAGGGAAGGCTTCTTCAGTTGAAAAACAGGCTCTGGATTGATGCATGTGGCACCCCCGGCCTCATTTTGCTGTCAAAGGCCTTCTGGAAAGGCCTTTGCAGCCAAGAAACGAGGTCTGGAATGCCATGTGCTTCGCCTCCAGCCTCCATTTCGCTGTCAGAAGCCCTTCCAGAAAGGCATCTGATAGCAAAATGAGGCCGGGTGCGCAATCCGTATTTCATTTCTCAGCTGCAGAAGCCTTTCCTGAAGGTGACTGACAGCGAAACAGAGGCTGGGGGTGATGTGCGCAAGTGGTAGCAAGCAGCTGAAGAAGAAGTGGGCCAGCAAGGCAAGGCAGGTATCAGGGTGTGCGAAGCCTGGTAAGTAGGGCAGCTTCACCCCCCCCATCCCCACCCTAGCTTAATGTTTACCCAAGTGCCTTGCCCCACCCCCTGCACCCTGGAGTGGATGGGGTCTTAATTAGGACTTATTTTGAGGGCAGGGCTTATATTGGGCACACATGGAAAAATCAAGCTAGGACTTACTGTCAGGGTAGGTCATATTTTTGGGAAAACAGTGTGTGTGTGTGG
>JAEANM010025127.1:0-11003 GCA_017656035.1 Myanophis thanlyinensis | reverse complement strand
TCAGACCTTGCTTAGACTTTCTGTAATCAACCATGCTTCAGTAAAATAATACCTGTTTTCAAACACCATGGATTCAGAGTTTTTATTTCTTGAAGTTTGACTGAGACAGAGCTGACAGATCTAGTTTGGACTGAGAGTGAGTGATTGCCCTAAAGAGGAACTTGAACCTAGGGTTCCCTGATCCCAATCTAGGATCATAACCATTATATCACATTGGCTTATATTTTGAACACAGGCATCATTGTAAAACCACAGAGATCCAAAATTGTTTTAAAGTAACATGGAGCCCTTGTGTTATAAAAATAGCTGTCATCCTATTCTAACTCGGTATTTGTATTTTACAACTAATTTTCTTTACTCATCGTTTATTAGAATCGCATGCACCTCTAAGTTTATGATTTCTTTCTCTGGCTTGATTGTCATGATCAGACCACCCACAGAAGTTTGGGCCTCACTTCAGGATGACATAAGCAACAGGACCTCCATAGCAGATCAAAAATTGATAGAATTAATAAAGAAATGTTCGTTAGGTAACCAAGTCTTGACTTCTTTAGGGCTTTATACACCAAAAGAAACTTGCACCAGACTAAATGACAAAGGCAACCAAGGTAATTCTTTAAGGATTGATGTTTAATGGGTTTACATTGCTAATCTGATCAAAATCCTTGTGGCTATACTTTTGACTAAGTTTCAGTCAGTGAACTGCTTTTAGGACAACTGCACTGTCAAGCTGGGAAGGATCCCAGCACATGAACAAATTAGGTACACTATGATATTGAAGAAAGAGCAGGCATTGGGGCATTTATAGTAGAGTAAGCACTTAAATAGTAATATAGAATCGAAGGATACTCCCACATTTTGCACCTGTCCCTTGAGGCCCTCATAGATCTCCTTTAAAGCAGGTGAATTGCTTTACTTGATTCTTATGGAAAAGAGAAATGGAGCTGGAAATCAACATCACATTGTTCATATTAATATATTCCTGCAGGGCAGTGATTTTTTTTATTTGGTGGGCTTAGCTGTGCCTTAGGGGTATCCACAAAGAAAAGTATACTGCCTTCTCCAGGAAAGCTCAAATAGTCAAAAATAGATACTTTATTCATCCAAATAACTATCTCTTGTACAAGCAAAGGGAGGCTACAGTATTTGCAGAAAGAAGCTTAAAGCTTTATGTCTATTTAAACAATGAGCAGCTTTTGGTGGAAGAACTTGTATGTTCTAAATGCTTGAAGCACTCCCTTCCTAGATAGCTTTTTATCCCCTATATCTTAAAAGAAAGCTGTTCACAGTATAAATCATTATTCTGCAGTTGGTGCAGAATGCAGCCGCGCGGGTGATTTCGGGAGCTCCTCGGAGCTCCCATATTACACCTCTCTTGCGCGAGCTGCACTGGCTCCCTGTGGCCTTCCAGGTGCAATTCAAGGTGTTGGTGCTTACCTTTAAAGCGCTCCATGGCTTGGGACCCGGGTACTTATGGGACCGCCTGTTGCCACCATCAGCCTCCAGCCGACTGGTGCGTTCCCACAGGGCGGGCCTCCTCGGGGTTCTATTGTTCGGACGGTGCCGTCTGACAGCCCCGAGGGTGCAAGCCTTCTCTGTGAGTGCACCCTCCCTCTGGAACAAATTGCCTCCGGAGATTCGGACCATTGCGGACCTGCGGACCTTCCGGCGCGCATTAAAAACCCACCTATTTTAGCAAGCCGGTCTGGCCTAGTACTTAATGGGGTTTTAAATTTGTCTTTATATTAGTTTTAAACTTTTAATCAATTTTAATTTTAACTGTTTTTGCATTGGGTTTTAACTGATTGGCCACTTCTATTTGTATTTTTAATCTGGTTTTTAATTGTATATTTCTGTTTTTTATTGGGCTGTGCACCACCTTGAGTCCTTCGGGAGGGAGGCAATATACAAATGCAATAAATAAATAAGTAAATAAATTCTGTTCAACAATATAAAATGGGGCATTAATATGGAATTCCTCCTGTTTTTTTTTTTTTTCATAAACTCTTACTTCGGTTTTTCATATTGCTACTCATCTGAGACCTGCAGGAGAAGTCAGCAGGCCTACCTAATATCCCTGGATGTTCATGTAAACCTGAGGCCAATGAATTCTTCACAAAGGTTTCCAATACTACTCTTAGATTGGGACAATACTTATGTACAGTATCCCGTCATTGACCATATTGGGCACATAAGCCAATTTATTTCTGTTTCAGCTGTGGTACAGAAGAAAATGGCAAATCCAAGTTTCATATGAACAACTAATGCTTCATGAAGTTGTTGGGTTGGGTTTTTTTAGAAAATTTGGTCATTATTGGGAACTTGCATTCACCAGGGACATATTACCATGACATTTTATCATCCCTTTTCCTAATCTAATGTGATGCAGTTTGGAGAGAAACTATTAGCAAGTATGAAGGGAACGTGAAATATTGGCTACTTTTTTCACATCACAGTTGGGAACGAGGAATTCTTGTATTTTCAACATTCAAAATCCACTGCAATGAGAACACTTGCATATTGGTATGAAACTTTCATAAGGATTTAGGAATGAAAGTAATAGCAGTGTTTAATGCCCCAGAGCACAGACCTTCCTCTGCCTTTTACAGTGGTCTACCAACTTCTGCCATTTTTCTATTCCTTCCCCCCCCCCCCCTTTCCCATCTAACTTCATTCTCTGTTTCCATGGTGTAAACCAGACTCAGCAGCTTCTTACACCTGCTGCTACCTGCTTCGCTGACTCTGCTAAAGCCCACAGATGTGCCTGTGTGATTAAATGCAAGAAATGGAAGATTAGTGAAGAAATGCCACTGAGGGGGTCCTTACAGTAGTGGAGCAAGCAATACAGCTGGAATAAGATTTCCCTGTGCTCCCCTCACTGTTGTACATGAACACTGGGGGATTCAGGGATGGAAAGAACTAGAGAGGAGACAGATTAAAACAAGGTGTTAATCAACTTGCTATAGAAAAACAAAGTGAAGGCTTTGTGATTTGTTCAGCAAAGAATGAAATGGAGTATCTGTACTAAGGGTATCTGTACTATAGGGAAAAGATGAAGTTAATAATTCAAGAAGCCCTGATTGGTGCCTAGAGACTTGAGGATCTGGATTGGGTTAAACAAGCTGAATAAATCCCATCAGGTCAAAGTTGCTAGTCATTAGGACTAGCAGCTTAGTAAAATCAGTCCTAAGCAGAACCCCTTGACAGGGTTCTGCTTCCTTTAAAAGAGCTGATTCATGACTTGGAGATTCTCCTGAACTTTTTGCATTCATGTCAGAAGTACCAAAGCACTTCAGATTGAAAGGATTAGTTGGTGATATCACCTTCACCCATGGGACATTCATCTTTCATGTCCTGGCAGGAGCTAGCTAGAGTGAAGGACAAGAGCTCATCCTTCCCCCCAGCAGCACTTGGGTCTTGAATGCGGGCTTGCTAACCCGCATTCAAACCCAGCACCCGAACCACTAGGCTCCTTCTCCAGGACTGAAACAAGGGAAACTGTTTGGGGTGTCTTCTGCCACTTACACCCAGTAAAGTAATTATGACCCAACTTGAACCAAAATCCCCTGAAAAAAAAAAGTATGTTCTGATAATAACCTGATCAGAGTCCTGTATTATGCTGTACATTGGGATACCTTTGAAGACTGTCTAGCATCAAATGAAACATTTGCTAGCTAAAATAAAGATTTATGAAGTCACGGCACTGGTTGCTAATTAACTTCTAGGTCCAGTTCAAAGTGCTGGTTATCACCTTTAAAGCTCAACAAGCCAACTGTCTGATCCTATCATCAAAGCAAAGACTCTTGCAGATTCCTTCTCCCTGTGAGATGCAAGTGCAAAGCAATAGGCCTTGTCAGTGGCAGTCCACATTGGAGGAAAGCCTCTCCATGTGGAAGTATGGTTTATTGGGACCCATCAGGGATTTACAAAAAAAAAGTAAAGTACTTTATCTGAATTCTTAGATTAGGATTGGGATTGGGATTAATTTTAAGGATGGTTTCTTTGGTTTTTTTGTAATGATTTTACTGTAAATGCTGATCTTTTCATTTACTTTTATTTTCAGGTTTTACAGTTGACTTGTACCTTTTCCAGTGTTTGTTAGGAGTGGGGCAGGGTATAAAACAGGAAGAAGGAAGGAAGTTTTCTTTGAAAATAAATCCCAGTCCATGCCATGAAACTTGCTTCTGTATATAAATCCTTAAGCCTGGGATGCAAAATTTTTGTTGGTAGGTCTGGCTATAATATTGGAATTGTTGGTCAACAGTAATAAAAAAAATGGTTTAGGTTTCTTTAAAAAGGACTTTTATAATCTAATAATTGTATTTAGTATTTATACAATGTTTTAAAGTACTCAAAGTAACATTTCGTATTTCCTTTCTGTGGTCATTACCACAGCTCTTTACGATTTCTTGTTATAAATCAGGGATGGACGACATGGTGCTGTTATCAACCAGTGCTGGTCAGCTCAATGTCATTATAGCATTTGTCCATTGAATGCATTTGTCAGCAGTGTCAGGTTTCACCTACCGGTAATATTCAGGGACTAAGTAATTTGTGATTTATAATTTCCATCTTGAAACAGACTGACTGATTGACTTTCATTATTATAATATCTGGCTTCATCCTTCCTCATCACCTGCTTTTTCTGGAAACCTGGAAAGCTTGCACAAAGTGTTTACCTCGTGCTTACGACCAACAAGAAACTACAGTATAGGGCAGAAACAAAATTCAAGCTGGAGGTTTCCAATCACTGCACATTATGCCTGGCTGATGCCCCTGAGCTTGAAATGTCTTATTATTCTCTGTGACAGATCCAATGACTGTTAAACATAAAGTAAGTTATTAATCATATTCTTTACTAGGAAAGAAAACATACAGATAGCAAGTTACAAATAACATATGCAAGAAAGAGACAATGGAATGACAACAAAAGAGGCAAGGCACCAGCCAAGAAGATAACTGTCATACGTTAAAAGACTGATGAAGATAACTATCATACGTTAAAAGATTGATGACCGGTGTCATCATCATTAGCTCTAACAAAGGGTCACTAAATAAGAGAAATAAGCATACAGATTAGAATTTCCAAATGAGTAGCAGAGACAATAATACCTGTTAGTATGTGGATTTAAAATTCAAATAATGCTCCTCTTTTCATTTCCTTACCTCATAAGCAAAAGTGATGTTGAATATCATATCAATCATGTATATCATGATGTCATATATATTTTGCTAGCTGAGATTTATTTTGAATTATTTCTCTTTCCTGTATTCTATGTCAGCACCCCACTATTGTCTTCCTAAGGTGCTGGGGGCTACAACCCAAAGCCAAGACAATGTTATTGGGGAGGGGGGATTTTTATTTAATTTTCAAAATCTATGATCAGCAGGTGGATGGACTTTGTTATACGGTCAATAGGTACAATGTTGAAAGACCTGAAAGACAAGGTAAGGGACAGATCATTATGGAAAAAATCTATGTCAGGAGTCAAAAATGACTTGATGGCTCATAATCAATTAATCAATCACTCTGCTGCCCAAGGATGTGGTCTTGGCTAATCTTTAAGAAGCAAAGCACTGTCAAGACCAAAAAAGTAGTATGAAAGTGTGTTACCGTAGTCCATGTACTAACCTGGTCTGGCCTTGCCTAGCCACCTGATCTTGAGCTTGACTTAAACAAGTTTACCTTTAATCTTTCCCTCATCATAATAGAATGTATGTTTCAAAATTAAATCATATAACAATCTCTGAATATTTATTTCTGGCTGCACTCTAAGCTCTAGATAGAAAGTAAGTTAGGCTTTCAACAAATAGCTATCTATCTATCATCTAACCATTAAGAACTGTAGTAAGACATATGGTTCTTTTTCTTTGCATTATAATCTCTTATGCAAGTCCTTCATTTCCTCTAGCTTCAGGTGCCCTCTTGCATACACCTTTTAGTATGAAAAGTTATCTGCCTCCTCCCCTCTTCTGTGTCCTGCATCTTCCCACATATCATAAATCTTAATTGCATCTGTGATTCTTTCCCCCTGCAGCATTAATTAATCATATTTAGGCCTCTTACCAGCTGTTGCTGCAAACTAGCCTCCTCCCAGCCCAAGGCAGGTGCCTATTACTGTGCAGAAGCTCAATCAGTATGAGGAGGGGTTCTTCTCCCGCTTCCCCTGCTATACAGAGATACTAATTCATCTGCCTTGCTTGTCAAGAACCTGCCTTCTCTGTCTTTAGATATCTTCCACTGTTACTCTCCTTCACTTGCTCAGAATTTCAGCTCATGTGATCTAGCTGAAGAATCAGCCATTCATACAATACATTAGGACAAGAATGAATGTTTAGAATAATAAAAGCAGTGTTAAAAATGGCACAGAACTCTTCTTCAAGCGATTGAAGTAATGTCAAATAGAAAGTTTTCACATATTGAGAGAGGCTAATTTAACACAGGATAATTCTGGAAGGAAAGATCCCACTGCTATTGGGCAAAAGGCTCAATTGTGCAGCTCTTCTCTCTGTTCCTCTTCAGTGATTTTTCCTTTGAAAAGTAACACTACAAAATAAGCCATGGGAGAAAACAAGGAAGGCCCAAATAAATGATGCCACCCACTCCCCTTGCAAAAATTTGTGAATAATAAAGTCCAGCAGCTGCACAACAAATGTTCCATCTGGGAATTTTGTTGATAAAACAAAACATTTTTACACCAAATGTTGAAAATGTTTATGCTCAATAGATTAGCCAATCCAAATAACTTTATTGGAAGAATGATAATAAAGAGTAATATAATACCTTACTCAGGTGGTAATAAACATATTTCGTCTTTAAGTTACCACACAAGCCAGGGGATAGGGGATACCTATTGAAGTATATTAACTCCACTATCCCCCTGGCATAAGACATTTACATATCTTCTTCATGAAGCAAGAAAACAAGTAATTTCAATGAGATATAGGAAACATAGTATAGACATAACTATTTAAAACAACCAGATTAATCTATTCAGTCAGGAAATTATTCACAGATCTACTGTATAATTTTTTTCCTCTTGCCATATATGTAACTGAAATGTTAGACTGCTTAAAATAAGTTTTAAATGTAATTTGCTGAGGCCATATTGCAAAATCTAAAATAAGATTCTTTTGTCCACTCTCTTGTCTCTTTTTTCTCTCTTGTCCTTCTCTTGCCCCTTCATCTCCCTCTCTTGCTTCCAGTTAGATAGCTAAAGACCTATCATATTTGTCCACAAACCATTAAAAAAAACCCACCTGAATAGTTTCTACTAATAATGTCAGAATGAAAATAGCTTTGTGTATGCCAGTGGTTTATTATTATGTTCCTGATAATAATCTGGTGTCAGTCTTCTCCTCTCCCACTGAACATTTAGCAAATTTGTACCTACTTTCTCCTTTAATCTTTGAATGCTGTTTAGGTGAAGGAAATCTATAAGCATTTGCTATGTTAAAAGTATAATGAAGAAAGATGGGGATTGTAACAAAGAGACAAAATCAGTCCCATCCTGTCTTCCCTGGCACAAGGCTCTGAAAAGAAAATCAATATTAGGCAACTGGGACAAAGTTTACAAATAAACATTTATTTAATCACAAAATATGTGTATTCTACTTGCTAAATTTATAGAGGTTGTTATAGATGTTTATATGTATACATTTTAAATCAACTGTCTGTATCTAAGGATCCCTGGATTTGAAGTTTATCCAGCTATGGGAGCTTTGAGCCTTACTCAATTTACTTTCTTACCGAGGTTAAAGGAAACTATTATCAAAGGGCAAACCAAAAGTCTAGATTTTTTTTTTTATGTTCAGTGTGAAGGTGATTAATTATTATGAATCACATGTGGGCCTATAATTGTCTATTACTGACTGGCACTCTGTCCTCCTTTATGACAGGGAGGTGCACTTGTTTTTCTTCTCCAATATTAACACTTTAGTATGACCGACATACTCTTGGTCATCCAAGAAGAAGGGAATAAACTCAGATTTTACATAGCAAGCAATTACATTGCCTGGATTACAGAGCCTCAGCTATCTCAAGTTGGATTCTATGCACATTGCATTGGAATGCCAGGGGCTAAAAATATATGCCTTCCATAGATCTGTTTCAATCACCTTTATGTTCTGGGTAACTGCAATTCACTTGCTTGATGTACTTAATTGTGTGCTCATCAGTACAGATGGTCAACCTGATAAAAATGGCTAGTTAGAATGTAAGAAGTGAACCATTACCATTATTTGACAATTCCATATCGTTGCCACTCCATACAGTTCCATGGGAAAACCAGCATATTGGCAGAAGTATTTATACTATGCCTGAAAGCAGTAATGCCACCTGCTGTTCATGTTACCACTTTTCTTAAACCTGCTGATTATGACCTAGGAATCTGTTCCAGTAGCGCTCTACTTCTCTGTCTCTGCCTGTCTGTCTCTTTTTTACTCTCATTGTTTTCACATTGTACCATATGTTCTCTTTCCCTCATAAATATTGTTCTATTGTTGTATCTATTCCACTGAGTTACTGCCGTGCGTCCTATTCTAGGGCTGGATTAGCTACTGAACTGAACAGTAGGAATGAAGCTTTCTAAATTATCCAGTCCTTTGGCAGTTGATACAAATTCCTCACACATATTTTATTACACTATTTCCATTTCCATTCTTAGGGAGTTTCATTCTGGAACAGGTATGATTTCCTGAAATCTATCCTATTTACACCCCCACAGAGCTTACAGCAAAATCCTTTCTATTTTTGATTCCTAATACATTAAAAGATGTTGGAGGCTTGTTGTCACATACTTCGCTGACTGACTGTACCCATAAACAGCATTTAACAATCTGCATTCACAAATTCCCCTCTTCAGTGTTGGAGGCTGAAGCATTCTATGCCTAAGTATTCCTAAAGTGGGAATCTGGCTTGAGCCATGATTAGTGAAGATTTTTAACACTAACAGAAAGGCAATTTATTGGAGGAAATACATTATAGGCAGTTATTGACTTAAGACCACAATTGAGCTCAAAATTTCTGTTGTTAAGTGAGTTTTGCCCCATTTTGTGATCTTTCTTGTTACAAATGTTAAGTGAATCCCTGTTGTTAAGCCACTAATATGGTTATTAAGTGAATCTGACTTCCCCCTTGACTTTGCTTGTCAGAAGGTCACAAAGGGTGATTGCATGACCTCGGGACATGCAATGGTCATAAATATGAACCAGTTTTCCAAGCATCTGAATTTTGATCACATGACCATAGGGATGCTGCAATAGCTGTAACTGTGAAAACCAGCCGTGTCACTTTTTTTTCAGTGCTGTTGTAACTTTGAGCAATCACTAAATGAATAGTTGTAAGTTGATGACTACCTGTATAGGGATAAATAAAGCCCAGCATATTGGACACTACACCTTACAGGAAGAAAGTCAAAGAGCATGTGTGGAAAGAAGGGCAGATTATTGTATCATAAACAAAAAGAGGCACAGAGTAAATTCTTAACTTTTTTTTCTGCACCTGTTGACTTCTTCTGGGATTCCAAAGAGCCCCCCTCACTAGCTTTGCACTTCCAACATTTAGCCTCACTCTACAATGTTCATTCTATAATGTTCATTCAAACATCCCTTGCTAGAGATCTCCCAGAATTTGAAAAATGTATTTATATATGAAGAAATTAGTTGAAGAAATGAGAGTTTTAGAATTAAGACAGAAAGTGTTTTGAATTTTCAAAAAGTTCAGAAACAACAGATGATGCTTGTTATACAATGAATAATTCTATGATTAATTTTTTGATACCATATCTTTCAGATAAAGTGAAACCCAATCCTATAGTCCAAACCTGAAGTAATTTCACATAAAACTTTTCACACACAGTTATCTTTGTTCTTTCTTGAAATCTCTCTTTTGTGTTTTCCCTTTCTTTTATTTTATGAGAAAATATTTTTGTGGGGAGCGGGAGGAATCCCTTCACAAAGCATTTTGATTAGTAGCACTTGAAGCCTGCCATCTGGACACACTGTTCAAGACTGAAGGGTTTGGAAAAAAGGGGAAATAGGCAGGCAGTGTAGATCTGTGCTTTTTAATACTCTTCAACAACAACTTTCTTTTCAGAAATAGGGTTTTTCCACATCAAAACATTAAGCTGTTTGATACCTATGCATAAACCAGCTGGAAATAAAGTTGGCTTAAGAAATCCTTCCCTGGATTTTACATCCTTTGCTTTAGTACAGGGATGTCAGATGTTGTGTCTTGAGTATGCTTATCATAGTCTCTAGCTGATAGATTCCTTGCTTCTTTACTCTTCCTTCTGGGTTGAGAAAGCAAGGATCCATCACTTTCGTTAACAACATGTAATTTGTACTGATGAACTTTTTGCACAAGATCCTTTGCAATGATGTTTATACTTGACACCTTCCCCTTTGGTGTATCCCCCTGATGCAATGATTTAAAAAAATGAAGGAGAGGGTCAAGGAGGTGGACTTTTATCTGTCAGTTGGGCTAGAGAAGAAAGAAGTAAAGAAGGAAGAAAAGGAAGGAAGGAAGGAAGGAAGGACTTTCATTTTATCAGAGAATTTGCAAAAACAAAATGAAAACAAAACTCAATCCTTCATTTTTTTTTAATTAGTGATCTTGTTACCCAAAAGGATCCATTGGTTGGAAATTGTCCAAAGGAACGAAAGCATCCTAGTAAACCAGAACAAAATGGCCAAGAAAAACAGCAATCGGTGATGGGAAAAAGGGCACTTATGACACAAAGTCCATTAGCAATTAGACTAGAGCAGTGGTTCCCAAACTTTTTCAGTCCACCGCCCCCTTGATGCTACAAACTCATCCTCAGTGCCCCCTACAAGTTCTGTGAGCATGGCTTGGTGGATGGGTGTGGCTTGGTGGTCATGTGACTGGGTGGTCATGTGATTGGGTGGGCATGGCCAACTTGACATCACAGAGAGGGAGAGGGAGGAGAAAGTGAGATATAGTTGCATGAATGGTGGATGGATGGATGGATGGATGGGATGGA